>JAOYSI010062392.1:0-23628 GCA_025775065.1 Hiodon alosoides | reverse complement strand
ACACACAGACACACACACACACGTAACACAGTAAGAATAACTAAAATCTTAAACAGGAATTAAGCAACAAATTAAGGGATAAACAGACTAGTGGAAAAATCTAGTGATTAACACAAATATGAGTGATTAACAATGCTTGAAAACAACATTCATATAGTTATCTTTTTCTTAAGAGTCAATGAAACATTAAAATATTTTATCGATGGAAATATTACTCTTAACAGAATAAATACTTTGAAAACAATGCTACGACACTACGCATACAAGGCAATGTACTATACTGATATCTACATATATACTATATCCAATGTGTCCAATATCTTATAGAACTCTCCATTAAAAAGTGAATTTGTTTCTCGCAATAAATACGGCAGTGATGGGATTTTGACTGGGCGTGGCTAAAAAAAGATGTAAAAAGTAAATGAGATCCAACCCCTCGCCCAGAGGTCAAGCAGAAGGGTGCTTCTGCACAGACAGCTGGGTCCTCGGCATGAGCCTCGAGCCATGTGAGACATAAGTCAGAACCTGCTGCGAAGGACAGCACTTAACACTCAGCGAGACTCAATGGAAATTATTACAGCAGGGCTCAACTGATCCAGATCATAATGGATCATCTCCATCCTAATCTTTAAGATACAAATTTTTTTTCCACACACACACTGAGACGAGACGACGCGAAGAACGGCACACCAGTGTTACTGGGGCAGAATGCAGTGGGTGGGGTGAGAGGGCAGAACTTACTGTGCTTTCCGTAACGTCAGTCTCTGCAGGAACACCAGGCCCAAACTCATCCTCATAAGTTGAACCAGTGGGTTTCGTCTCCTTTGCGCCATACTCATCATATAACCCATACTCGTACTGCTTGTTATCAAACTCGTTAGTATCATACTCCTTTAGATCGTACTCCTTAAAATCATATAAATTGGCTTCGGGGTCCACTTTGTCCTGTGTCCCCACCGTCTCCACAGCAATGGTAGGCTCCGGGCCAACTTGGCCCACTCCAGTAATATAGTCATCAACAATTTCCTCTTCGACAGCCTTAGTCTAGGCAAGCAATAAGGCAAAGGATTGAGCAAGGAAAGGATAATGGAGGTTAGTTAAGCAGGTAAAGCATGTGCTACCATACTGATATTCTACAGTTCTGCAGAGGCAATGGCTCATGGATGCTTTACATCAGGGGATTCAAACTAAACCCCAGGAGGCTGTGAGATTCTGTGCTGTTTTTTTGCTTCAACTCTCCCTTAAATTCTTTAATTGGTCAGGTAGATTATAAAAGACTTCATCTGGTGTTGCCAGGTTTAATCCAGAAGGTAACTGACAGACCCAGTGGCCTAAAAGGCAGTTTGAAACCCCTGAAGTGAAAATTTGCTGTATTAAAGTTTAGATGTTTTTTTTTAAACATAGATTTAGATTCTCTCAATTTGAGTAAAACAATTAAAATGTTATTTACAATATGTATTGACTATTTTTGCAGCATTATGTCTGCTGTGATTCAATATATTTTCAACACGAAATGAAAATGGCATAAATTTGATGTAAACTGGAACCTACCAGTATAGTTCTTAATAACAGAGGAATAATATGAAAATGTTAATGTATTTCGATGATTAAATAAAAATTTGATCATGCTCAAAATTATCACATAGGATAATATATGATAATATATATATTTTTTAGATAATATATTTTTTTTTAAACCACCATATTCATGACTGGTGTGTGTAATCCTGGTAACTCAGTATTTACCTCCACTCAAACGAGAAGGTAAACTGCAACACATTCCTGCAGTGGAGTTATTTTCTGAAACCCAGTGAATGAAATGCAACAGGTGGATCTAAGCAATGAATAATAGATGCAGTTCTTAGCAGAAGTATGCGTGGTCTTCTGTCAAATTGGCTGTGCTCATTCATGACACATGTGCCGTGCCTTGATACCTCTGTCGCATCACATCCCTGAGCCAAGCCTTAGGAGTGACATAACTGGATGAGCACCAGCGGCAAAAGAAGGCTTCTGCAATGTCAAGCATAGTTCCACTAAAGCACATTATTTCGGGGGGAACTATCAGACCAAGACATTGCAGAGGATTTTGAAGATATTACTGATTTGGGGCAATTGCTGTGATACCATATGTCACTGGAAGTAGAATTATAACCCAATTTCACATTCGGTTTGTGGAACACTGTTTTCTATGTTTGAGTTGTATCATAAGATCAAACTTCATTGAGTGCATATTGTTCGGGTTTTGCGGCGTGTGGTTCTCATTATAGATAAAAATGTATAAAAGTATTAAATAAGAAAAAATGTAAGTTATTCTAAATAAATAAAATTATAAAATAATATAAAATCAGTTCTCGGTCTAATTGATAATTGAGTCTATTTATATTTATTTATTTCAACATGCATAATATTACTCATATTTTCTTGTTAAACATATACAGGTAGTTGCATATGTTCAGCATTTGTTGTACTAAGTAAATACATTCCTAATGAAAAACCAAATAACACCCAGACAAAAGCATACCAGTATTCAGGTTCCAGCCTGAATACATTGCCAAAGTTAACAGAACCCAGCACAGTGCTATTGCAGCAAGCTGTAAACTTGCTTGCACGTAAATGCCTTCTCCCAGAACAAAAATGTTCCAAGTTCCAATCATTCGGCTGTAAAGACTGTAATGTTTTATGCATCATCAGCGTGGAGCTTTTCTATTTAGTTCAGTAGAGGAACATATGCTTCAATATTTTAATAAAATTGTATTTAAATTAGAAATGTATGAAATTAATTCCTAGGACAACTATTTAGCACCATCTAGTGGCAAATCCAACAATTATGATTAACTCCAAATACCTCTGGTTCGTTAAAACGTGTATGAATAATAAACCATCTTGTGATAAGGAGATGTCGCCTCACTCATCATAAATTAAACAACAAAAAGCATTTAACAAATTGCAATGAAACAGTTTGATGTGAATAAATGAGCAGCATACCATGCCTCTGAAGAATAAGCGTATTGATTTAAAACATACAAAACATAACTTGTTTCGGTTTTAAGTAGTTTAATATTTGTCTCTGTCCAATAACTATTATTTATTGCAGTGTAAAACACTAACTTTGAATTGTTTAGTTTTTTTTTTATTTCACACCACGCACTTCCCTGTTCATATTCCCAGGTTATTCTGGGTCCAAGAAAATGTATTTACCAGGTTCTTAGAGCAACATATACCATAAACATATAACATATTTACCTCGTTTGGTCCAGTTGGCTCAATAGGAGACTGTGTCTGAGAACCTTCTACTGTTCCGTAGTCAAGTTCACTGTCAGTGTAGTACTCTCCATCTACATTGTTTAGCTGAATTCGAGTCACATTGAATATAAAACAGAATAACAAACAGAGAAAGCATGTCACAGGAGTTACATCCTAGTATTTGCATCATACCTACAGTCAGAGTAATCTAAAGGGGGTTTGGGAGGATATCTGACTATCATCATTTTAGAGAATATGGCCACTCTTGCCTAGTCTTCTTTTTGATGACAGATCTATCTTTTTTTTTTTTTTTTTTTTCTGGTGACAGAATAATAACATGGAAAAACATAAATGAAGATTGAATAGGAGTGATGGGGGGGAGGGGCATTAAAGGTGAGGTAGCTCTTTGCAAATGGAAACCACGAAAAGGATGAACACCTGGAGTTTTAAGCACGTTTTCAGAGAGGAACATAGAGCGAGTGAAGTGAAAGGGGGAAGGGGTGGGGGTTACATGGAGGTGAGGTCTTAAGGACAGATACAGGAACAAACCACACACACACACACACACACACACACATACACAAGCACGTGCACACACAGTTAGGAGGGGGGAGGGGCCAGGGAATTCCATGACGACTGAGAGCAAGACACCACATGACAAACAGGCCAGAGTAGTTTATTGTTTCCGTTTACCTCTGGTTCCACATAAGTCTCTTCTGTTGGTGTAGTATCTCTTTCATCTAACTGTCCTTCATTATATTCATAGAACTCTCTGTATTCTAAATCAGTATTGTACTATATTTTAAGAGGGAAAGATGTGAAGCAAATTTAGATTAGCATAAGAAAAAGGTGACCATTGCCATGTTACATACAGTTTCAGTTAATAGCTTTCGTTATTTTTTTTTTCCTTATCAGAATACCGACTCGTATAAAGCAAAATAACTAACTTTTATTTTACCAAAGCATTGCTTTTTGCCATTCCCCATGTTCAGCATGAAAAGCCGTGTCTGAAGGTTCTTAGACTAAATCAATCCACCCCGAGTAAACAAGAATGCCTAACTTGTTTCTAACAGCTCATGAAGACTCAACAGCATGTGGAATAACTGATAGACAATGCTTTCTTAAATTTAAAGCCTGTTTACAATAAATATCATTTGGAATTGTATTAATGCATTTAAAAAACACTATAAGTATTAAGCGCACTGAAAGCAAATACACATATGACTAGTTTCATTTGGATGCTTAAATTAAAATGAATGAGGAAAGTTAGTCTGAAGATGTTGTTAAACACAAAGGGATTTTGTAATACTATGATTATTGAATAACTATCTTTCGGTGTGTAATTTTGATATGCACCAAACAATAATAGTTCATTGATAACCGATCAGTTCTCTCTTTTTCAGAAGGCTAACCAAAAAAAACAAGAACTAACCATGTTAATTACTGAATTATTGTACATAATCAATAAATTAAATTTAAAGAGTGGCTAATAGCATATTGCAACAGTCAGACTAGGCAGCTGCAGTCCAGTAAATACAAAGCAAATAAAGCTAACAGGCTAAACTAAATACCACCACACCAATCAAAGATAAACAAATGTTAGTCCCAATGCAGCAACTGAGGGGTTGTCTTCCACAGGCCTGAGAGTGGGCTATATGGAGGAAAAGGTCAGGTGCATTGTGGCTGAGAGTATCTAGCCAAGAGCAGTCACAGGCTAAATGAAGGACATAAGTTTCCCTCGTCTCTGTATGTGCTAATGGGTTTATTTGTTTAACATGTGGTAGTGTGCTGGGGAAAATCATGAATGGGTGTTTGGCCGAGCCAAGGCCAGGACCTACAGCTTGGGAGCAGAATTTTGTCAGCTATAGCAAATGGAAGGAAGGAATTTTTTCTCCTCAGCCTTTGGTGTCAACCAGTTTTAACATGCTGAGGTCTAAATCTCAACAAAAGACTTGGTAGTATCATTTTGATCCATTATAGTCGCTACATAAGTTACATAACATTGTACAGTTTTTATTTTATTGAAATAGTACTCCTAACAATGAACTAACAGTCTAGTGAGGCATTACTTGGGTGTTCAAAGTATACTTTGTTGAAGGGCTCTGGTGTAGGCGGCAACTGCTCCCTGAGGAAAATCTGGGGGACCAAAGAAGGCTGGGACCAAATCTTCACTGCTAAGTTAAAGCTAGACTGTATCATTTTAACAATTTGCCAACCCTCATATCTCCTGAACTAAAATAACTTTATTACGAGGTACAAATATAGATGTTAAATTTCCGCATCACACTTCCACTCTATCCTCAAAATATTTATTTGTCTTGCTTTCGTGACAAAGAACTCATCAGGTAAGATTCAATGACTTCCACCCAATCTGGGGTTTCGGGTCCTGTTGCTGTTGGCTACAGGGTAGGGGCCTCCCAAGGCTGTGGATCAGAATGGGGTTGGAGGTCGGGTCCTCTTGGGCACTGACCTCGTTCTCAGGTTCCTGAGCCTGGGGGGTGTCTTGGTGGGGAGTTTCACAGTCTGGGCTGTAGTGTTCACAGTAGTCATAAGCCGCTCTTGGATCGTCCACAATAAGCAGCTGCTGGATGTCGCCCTGGAAACCAAGATTATTTAAGGAAGTGTGTTAGCATTCTCCGCCTCTCGACTAAAACTTCAATGCTGACATGGCAGAAAAATAACAGAACAACCTAGTGAGGGAAACATACATTTACAAAATTTGTTTACATGTTATTTATTTATTTATTTTTAATCCAACAATCCATATTTGATTAAGTTGAGGATTCTTTGAGATACTCAAAAGTCTGAGCCCTGGGAGTGTTAAAACCATAGGCTGGTTATTTATAATTAAGGAAATAGTGAATGTCCACTTTTGTAGTAGTTTTAATGGAATTCAATCCTATATATTTTCAAGCTATAAGTTTTTTGTTGATCTCAAAAAGAGACCCCAAACAAATATTATCTTAAAATATATTACAAATTTTATCTTACTATACAAATATGATCTTAGCCAACTACATCTTCAGCAACCCTTTTCCATGAGAGATTGATGACAGCCACCACAGGACCCAGGATTCAGGATTACCTTACATAGCCACCACTTTCTTGTAGGGATTATTGCAAGTTCCGATAAACCACGTAGTTAAACACGCTCCAGGAAAAACTATTACCAGTGTTCAGCTTCCCTTTACATTTTCAGGGAGGAAAATGAAAACCACACTGCCAACCATCTGTTTATCTTTTATAGTTTTATGGAAGAATCACTACTCGAAGTCCAGAAATTTATTCAAATTACAAATCACCCTTTATAACAAAAGACAGGCCTTTTTCAATCCTTTTGTCCTCTGAATCTGCATATTTCTCACACAATAATAATTAACCCAATTTCCTTGGAACACCTACTTCTGTACAGTCATCCTGCAAGGACTAACAAAAAATCCTTATGGCCTGTGGCTGGATGTTTGGCAGAAAGTGAGGAAAGGGAAAATCTGCCTCAGGTAGTCTTGAACAAGATGCCTGTGGTGTGAAGTGTACCTCAAAAAAGACACTTAGATTTTGAATGGCAGGAGAATACTTTAATGGAAAAAAAGAGAGAGGAAAGCAGCGTGCATGAACTTGTCTAAAGCTCTTTGTGGAGCCCAGGTGAAAACATCAGTGACTGCGAGATCCTGACAGGAAATGTAAAAACAACCACCTCTTTCTGAATTCCATTCCATAGGAAAATAAAGAGGAATAGTTTTTTTTAGGTTTTACGGTGTGTTTTAAGGTTTTAAGACGAAATTGGCCCAAGATTCATCTTACAGAACAGACATTGCAAAACAACCCAAAAATCTATCTCCCAAAGTGTTTAGCAAACAAATTATAAATATTTAAAACAAACTATCTAATGATCAAATTTTGTAATTGCAATTAATTTACCCATTAATTGCCTATTACACAACAGTTATTAACAGTGTTACAAACCACATTTTATTATATCAGCAGCAAGTGGGCAATAAGCCTTATATTTACTAGACCATGAAAGCCGGGTTTGGCCCATTAGGCTGACTTGCCATTAAATCCATGTGCCAAGACTTGTGTGAAACTTCGAGGAAATTAGTGAGATCAAGACAGGGCCTGATTTAAGTTGACACGCATTACCTCATCTGTCAACCATACACCTCCAACGAGTGCTTGACCTTGCATGGAGTCAACTCTAATTATTCCACGCATGAGAGCTGCAAGCCTGCAGATAAATAAGGGTTATGGCAATTCTTTCATAAATCCTGCATCGTCAAATATTATCAGAGCAATATTTAATAAAATATAGTCATCCGTGTTTAAACAGCACTTAAAGGAAGCAACGCTTCTTTAAAATAATATTATTTTTAATTATAGAGAAAAAGAAAAAAGTGTGTGTGTGAAAGAGAGATTATTATAGGATTTTGAAGGGCCATATTTTTCAGAGATAAGAGCCCATGGTAACTTCAAGACAGGTAAAAACATCACCCCCTGGGGCTTAGCAATGCAGACTACAAACACGCAGAGAGGTGTTCCTCTTCCACTTCACGGATAGGGCACAGGTCACAGATCAGTGACACACACAGAATGGTCAATAGAGACTGGTGGAGGTCTTCAGGTTATTTGACCAACTGATAAACTAAACCACACCTTTGTTCATAACGCATTGAGAACAAAGGCATTGCATACAGCAAGGATAACTTATTTTGTTTCGACAGTGCATAAAAAATAAAAAAACGGAAAGGTTTCATTATTCGCTTCAGTTCCTCTAAAAGCCTCTTACGCACGCAAAAATTCAGGGCAGTCTCTCCAAGTTTTTCTTGGCCATAAAGTCCTTATTTGCAAACGATATGCTGCATGTAGAACATTCACTGGGGGGTCACCACATCTGAGGAGGTGACCAAAAACAAGAATCAGCCACATTGAGCAGTAGATTTTTCATGACAGGATATAACCTGAATGATGTTACTAATTGGAATACCAATGTCATCCCATGTGTGTCATTCTAGTCAAGGATGCACACAACACAGTTTTGGTGCACTGTACACCAGAAGAGTGAATTTTCTTTCAAATAATTTTTTTTCAACAGAACATAGCTTTATATACGTTTACAAGAAATAAATAAATGAGCATAATAAAAAAAATAGCATTTCTATGTTCAGAGAATACTCCTTTTGGAACATCAGAACAAGACGAGTATAGCCTTTTTTCTATTTAGGCCTTGTGACTGGTTTAATTACAGAGCCAGTGCTAAACCAAGGACAAAGGTTTCAAAATGAAAACAAAAGATGGTAACACCTTTGATGTCCACCTGCCCTAGGCCAAAAAAAAAAAAAAAACGACCCACAAAAACTGCTCACTAAATACGGTCCAGACAGACAGTCAGATTAGCGCTCAGCGAGGGTAGGCCAGACAGCAATAAATAGTGCTCAGCCTGCATTGTGATGAGACACAGCATGGTAGAGGAAAACCAAAAGGATTGAGCTCTACAGAATATACAACACAATCTATATATATATATATATATATATATATTCACATACACACACACACACACGAACATCTTAAAGACAAAGTATGTTTTTTTCATTTCTGAGTTTTTTGCGTTACAGTTAAGTTTATTCTCAATTTATCTGATGGGATATCTGAATGTTTTGTAAAATTCTTAGGAAATTCAATAAAGTTTCTTTTGAAGTATAATTGAGGGCAGACAGACTCCATCTCTGCATTGAATACTAATACAGTTTCAAAGCAGCCACTAGCTCACGATAAATAAAACTAATCTCCAAACGAGGCACACGCACAGGAGCTGAAACTCCAATAGCGAATGGTGAATAACTCCAACAGTCACCTGAAACTATAGAGTTGTACTCGCAGGAGTGCCGAGGACACAGGCAGCTACATCTTGGAGGCTAAGGACAGTCTTGCTAATGCCAGATCTTATTTCACCTTCCCTTAACTTCTCGTCAGTATACTGTCAAAAGGGCAAGAAACAATATAAAAAATAAACTAACAGTAAAACAATTAATTAATTAATTAATTATCTATATAGATAGGTATTACTAGTCACAGCCCTGTATTATGAATAGAGGGGTTTTAGACATTCTAGCACTCCTCTCTTTGGTATGCAACGACAGTACACACCTGGAACTTCCTCACTCCTATGGCCAGACAAGCTCAGCTGCTCGTTTTTTCCACATGTTAAGTCTGTTGTTCCGTAATAGTGATAACCTGATGTACCAACTGTATGAAGCTTGGAAAAAAAAATTTTTTGATTGGGCATTAGCCACCAGGGTAATGAGTCGACGCGCTTTGAAGTAAATGTCTCCCATCAGCCAAATTGAGACATTCCAGCAACCTCTGCAATATGCCAGAAAGTAACATACAGAGACAAACGTGCACCTACAGGCCAACAGAAACTTATGTTTTCCATATGTTTTCTTTTTCACCAACATAGGATGTCTCTATTTCAGGACTATTGTCATCCATTATTGACACTGCAAATTATTCCCTATTATAATAGCCTCGGGCTTAACAGACTTAGTCAAGATTTGGCAGACACAAATCAGGAGCTCCACATATAATGTATCAGTTGAGAATCTGGAAGGAAGATTTTGATAGGCAAGATCCTATAAAGATCTATCAAACTGGCAGAAAAAAAGAGAAGTGACAGAAGAGAAGAATTGAGAGTAATGACCATTACTTATAATTGATCTATAATTGATCTCTATCTTTGAAATTGTCCTCAATAATTAAAAATGACTGCAGTCAGAGTAGATTTACCCATAACAGGAATGAAAGCAGATGTTCTCACAGGGAGTTGATGATTACTGTGATTCATAGAGCAAACAAAGATGAAACCCTTCTGCCAAGTGTCATGTCACCAGATAAAATGTGATGCCTGTGATGTAAAAATAAACTCTGGTTATTAGGGGCGGCACACGCTTCCATCCCTCCACACTCTGTGGCGCTATCACAATTCCCAATCAGTTTTAAATGTGATTTACAGATACTTTGATTAACCTTTTATGATCCTCGAGCCACAATGTTAGGCCAGAAGAACCAGACTAGAAAGATGCCTTCTGTGGTCTTGAAACCCACATTCTGTTTGGGATATAGATGTCCAATACCTGTTTTACAAATTTCCAAAGTCAAACGGGAAACAAGGCAATAAGAGGCAGTACTTAGAATTTTAAAAGTTATAATTATCTTGAGCCAACGGGAATGATAATCCAGAGTAATGGAGAGCAGTTGTGATGGCGCAGATACGATGAGCCCATCAACCACAGTCTGGAAGTGTTCTTCTGAAATCTAAAACAAGGAATCACACCACTTCTAGACATTTTTATGGAGGCAGGAAACCATTATGGTATGCACCCCGTTTTACTTCATCCTTGTGTCTCTCAAACCACCCTTCAATAACACCTGCACAGTGCCTTTAAGACATCCCTTCCAGCAGTATCTTCATTTGATATTGTTCAAGACAATTCAGTCCGGTAATGCATCGCACTCTCGTCTGATCCAGTAAGAATGCGTCCGACAAAATTTACTACTGGAACCAGCCACTAGATTGGTGTGGAAATGCTTGGGCAGTAGATGTTTTTTTTTTCATCTAGAACATCATGTCAGCACTCATGTCAGAAGTTTCCGTCCCTTCCTTTTCTAAAAGGTACAGGTTGCTCATGACCCATGCAGAACTTTGCTCACATTTTACACCTCTGTTGCTTCACACCAATGCCTGTGCATCGTGGATTTGGAGCATGCACCTTTGTCTGCAGTTGCTGTCCGATGATGATGCTGCTCGCTTTATGCTGCTCACTTCTTTGTTACAGACTGATGTTTGAGAAAATTTCTCAGGATACATCGCATAGTTCTGTGGCCTTTGTCAACAAAGCATTGACCAAACACAGACCAGCAATTACATTACACTTGGGTAGGGACCACGAGTAGAAGAAATAAGATAAATAAAAGCTTATTAAATGCGATCAGGAGGTCGTCAAAGTTTTGATTTGGTCCCAGCCTTGATGTTACTGTTTCTTCCTACTACAGCCACACTGGGATAAAATACTGGACATGTTAAGGCCTGCTTATATATACATAACGACAGTACCGGGAATAGATATTTCACACGTAAGGCAGCCATATACTTTGTCAACAAGTTGACTAGCCTTTGTAACACTGCATTTACATTTTTTATCCACTAACCGCACAATAACAATTTTTGTCAAAACTTGTGACAAAATGATAATGCAGATCCATTTAATTCATACTCTAGTTTATTAAAACCAGAATTTAAACCGTGTCACTCTTTGCTCCCGTATTGAAGTTCACAATAACTACGGGCAGGCTTTGAGAGCAAGTGAAGTCCTCTAGCCTTAAGTGATTATAATGACAAGGCAAAAACACCATCATGACAGGAAATAGAGACCTCAGAGCCTAAAACCAACTGCTGAAGTTAAAACTGAATACCAGTAAAACGAACCCCGGAGGACATTTGAATCACATAAGCCCGAGAATCCCTTCGGCCTATTATTGTATTTTTACCCTTAATTTACCCTTAAAAATATATAGCAAGCTCTCCTTCCTATCCCACATACCTACATCAAAGGGGACTAAAACTTTAATGACTAAAATAAATCATTCTGCAATTTCAAAGTTCCACCAAGATCAGTTACACAAAAAGTGGTAGGCTGGTGGAATTTTATGTCTGTATATAAACTGCATGACCCAGAGTTAAAGATTTATAGGGAAAGTTCACGTATAATGTCCAATGACACAATTAAGTAAGAAAAACACTCTTCAATCTCATTCGCTGAACTCATTGAATTTCTTTCATAATGGGATCAGCCAAATGAAAGGATACAAAATGAAGTATTGTCATTTTAAATAACTGCTGTTCATCCCATTAGGAGATAAGCCCTAGCTGAAGCTGCTTTCATATCATATCATCATATTTTTTATAACACAACTATTACTAAATCACACTAGTTAAATTATTGTTTTGAAGTAAATGTCAATGGCAGTACTGCAAAGCTTCCCCTTCTACCTAATTTATAAACTCCAGCCTCTTATAAGTTAATGTGCTGTAAAAATTAACAGCCCTGGTTTTAACAAGCAGCAATATAATGCTGTGGGTGAATCCATTGCAGTGCATGTAATTTTCCCCCACACGTCAGGGTTTCCTTTTTTGTCAGGCAAACCTTTCAAACCACACACATAGTGATAGCAACAATTTAGACAATCCGGCAATTTTACAGCCCTCAAATCAGAGTTCACAGGTATACTGTTAATACACAAAACCCAAATCATCCTGTTATTGTGCACAATAAAACAACAACCCGATATAAGGCAGATCAGACGTTATAATCCTTCGCTTTTCAGTTGGTGGTGATTTGCTATATTGGATGATTAAAATTTGTTTTTGAATATCAAGCGTAAAGTTTTCTACATCTACAGTATTGAAATAGTTACAGGAACAGTCCTTTGAAACAACAGTGGTATTGCATATTAACACATTAACAATACAAAAAAAAGACTAAGAACAATCGCTGGGTTAAACCCGAGAGAAAAAAAAAAAACATACAACACATCTGCAACGATATCAATCTTCGATATCAATCTAGCGATCCAGCTGTCAGATCAGCAAATCATCATAAAAACGGTAAAAAAATGATAATTAGGCTTTACCTCAAAGGCTTCTTCATCCAGAATTCTGGTACCAAAAACAGTGATACCCTCAGTGTCGATGACCGCACTCTCACTTCTGGCAAGAGGTTTTGTGATCTTCTTCTTACAGTCGACAACGATGGTTACAGTTTTCTTCTGGACGCTGATTGCTATCCGATGCCATCTGTTTGACAAGAGGGACGGGAGAAGAGAGTGGAGGGAGCTGAGTTGACCTTCTGTTTTAGCCCGTTTAACACTGGATTAAACCCATTACATTCAATATCAAATCCACCTTCTTTGTTACTCTGACAAAGGAGACAGACAAGCGTCATTAAGGATACAGAAAATTCATATAGATTAAACCTGAGATAATTCCATCAGGCAGGTACATTAAATGATTAAGCAGTAATAAATCCCACTCAGGGTTCAACAGTTAAGGTTTAAAATTTAACGTGTGGTTGCATACAACCTTTTCGAAGGGTGCTTACAGACTCCCAATCAGCATGGTATATGATGTCTTATAGCATTAAAGGTAATTCTGGACAATAAAAGTCAATTTATTTTATTTTATTCTAAAATAAAAGCCAAATTTTAAAGTCAAAGGGTTGGTATCCATTACACAGTGTAAAAGGGTTGCCTGAAGAATACAAAAGCAGAAAACTGCTATCTGCTGTTTAGTATTAACTTTGCATTAGCAAATGTATAACGAAATTCAAGTGCTGATATGATCAATTTGATATAATCAAATGTCTTAGTGTTATATTTGTTTTAGTATACAAACAACGTCTCAATAAGGTCACAACTATTCCGAATTCATTCAAGTCATTCATATATACCTGCAATATTAATACAGTCATCAATTATAATGTTGCATTAAGGACCATTGATTGATGTATTTGTTTATTTTCATTTATTGGTTAAAAAAAAAACAACACATGTTCACATATGATAGCATATTTAATAATTTGTTATTGTGCGCATATTGCCAAAATTGTTTCATTACAAAATTTTCAAACGGTCCTTCATAAATGAAAATAACTTAATAACAAAACATGTACTCTTATATAGGGTCTCTTTCAATGCTGTCTATAATATGAGAACTAGGAAGAATAATTGGTTTAGTCAGAGTGGATTTGGTCAGGGCCCTGTATTGGAATTCATCCAGACACTTAAGAACTAAAAATCCTCTAAAGAGAACATTACTTTTTATATCACAAAAAAGATCACAATGCTGAGCACTGGTGTCAAAGTGGGTTAAGAAGGCCACTGTGTTTCTTTATATTAAGTTGGTTTTTATAAGATTTTGTCAGCACTGGTAACAAAGATCATTCAATATTAGCACAACAAATTGACTTTGGTAGCACACGCCTTAACTAGAGTGCATCATTGCATAATGTTCTTTTAATTGTGGGAAAAGTTTTTATGTCCTATTCCAGTAACTGTAAAACTTTAGCAGTTCATTATATTAAATACATCTTTAAATACATACCAGAACGTTTTTCAATTTTCTCAATATGGGGAAGTTCTATACCAAATTGATGGAAACCTGTAAGCGGCTGACTTCAAAAGAAGCCTTTAGATTTAACACTTTCACAGAGAATTGTGCATGATACACGAAAGTAAGCCTCTCAATTGTACATAGAATCATTTAAACTTTAAACAAACAACATAAATTCTAAAGGTGAAGTGAAATGAAGCCTTTAAAAGAACATTCAGAGTATGAATAGAAATTAAGTTCAGCATAGAAATCCTTTTAAACTTAAGGATATGGATGCCACATAATTACGCACTGGAAATTCAGATTTTTCAACATCCACTCTCTTTGTTTGCTCTTCTGTGTTCTGCCACAAGCACGTATACACTAAGCTTCGCTAACACTAAATCAGAATACCAGGATTCTGAGCCCTGTGAGATTATCAGGAATCTACTGATGGGATCACAACCTCTCAACATGGACTCTGATTGGTCAACAATGAGCAAATAAAAAAATGTGCTACCCAGAAACACATAACAGTTTATAGGCATATCATGAGGACCCAGATGCTGTGGCTAGCTAAACACTGGTGCCCTGGTGATAGCTGCTTGAAGTCACTTACTTTCCGTCTGCAAGATTAAGGGTCCGAAACAAAGGGTAATCCTCAGGGGCCGGCTTGCCGTGCTGGTCCTCGTACAGAAAGACGGGTGATCTCCCCACCTCCACTCCCACCTTCTGTATGCCTTGTTCACTATAGACAGATAGCAGGAAGGACTGTGTCCCTGCCTTGGGCCTTATGGTTGTAAGAATGGAGAAATCTTCAGGGAACAATCCTACCAAAAGGTGACAGAAAAATTAGTCATTGTTGTTGTTTTTTTTGTTTTGTTTAATGGCTGAAAAGCTGCTAATAAAAGATTAAACCGATGAGCAAATGTTACAAACTAGTCCTTGATGTGGATGAATTATCTTACGGCAAGCTACTTTGTATTTCTCTTTGCTTTTCCGCAGCAGAGCCTAAATTCAAAATAAATAAATTATTATTATCAACAGTATGGTTTCTGCTCCGACTTATCTTTTTAATGCTTTTCACAGTACACAGTACAGTAAGTTATGGCCAAATAAATCTATTTACCTTTTGTGACATTTGGATATGTTTGTAACATCTGGATACATTCCAGCAAGAGAAACTGCCTTCCCTGTTTTAAGCAGCTTGGATATCATACAAGCCGTATAACAGAGAGTAAATTTGTATCTGATGGACTCTTTCCTAAAACCACAAGCCTTGCTTTTTTTAAATGGAATTTCTCCAAAGCTATGACTCGGGGTTTAATATGAATGAAAGAAAAAGAAACTCAGCTGTAACTTGCACTTTATGCCAATTCACAGTTTTGGAACTGAACTGAATAAAACTGAAAGAAACCGCAAGAAACGTATCAGTTATTACCAATGTGGTCTCCTAAAACAAGAAAAGAAAAACCCTGGCAACAGCACGGAAAAGCATGGCCAAAACATAAGAAGACAGAGCGGCTTACAGACTATGTTCACTTACTTGGAAATAGCTGCTTAGTTGGAGCGCTGATCTGGGCCTGCTTCTCCACTCTGTAGGCTGTGTCTGGTCGTGACGCTCTTCTGTTCGTACAAAACCCTGATGTTTTCCTAACTCCATCTGGAAGACTGTGAAATTCTAGTACTTTTAGCACATCGACTGGTTCAGCTGTGGAGGGCAAAAAACTGATTTTGATTCATTTATGAAAACAGCAACATCAGAAATCCTAACAGTTAAAAGATTAAAATTAATAAGGCATCAAGCATCACACCATAGTCTTAACCCCTCCCCCATGAACTGATTGCTAAATGGATGCTTATATTCTGATTGTTAATGCTTATGCTTAGATTAGGATGCTCTTGATGTGTATGCTTATTATGCATGTTTATACTTAGATTCTGATGCTTTTATGTGTATGTATAATTTATGCATGTTTACTGATATTGTGTTATCTCCTTGTAGCATTAGTCTTTATACCTTCTCACAGTATTCATCATTAGGGCAAGGTAGCTCAGTTTATTATTGTACATTAACCCCTGAACTATGGCACTTCTGTACATCGCTCTGGACAAGAGCGTCTGCTAAATGCCTAAAATGTAAAAATGCAACAGATACTTCATAAGTAAACCTTAAGTATGCATCAGAACAAGCTGTCATTACATTCTGGGCAGTAGCATTTCACAATAATCATCTGCAAAGAGGCTATAAACATGAAAGGATTAATCCAATTGGGAAAATTGGGCCACCTGTTTGAAGGCATAAAATCCAAACAGCGTGATGTGAGTATTGGTCGGTGTTCCTGCCTGAGTTTCAAATGTATGAGCCATTTAACTTGATTCACTGGTTCACCCCCTGAGCTACATACAGAACGGGTAATGAGTAATAGACATCATCAAAAATTAATAAGGTTGGGAACACGACATTGGATTTAACAAATATCATTAGTTTATTCCACTTTATGCTGTTCACGGATTGGGTTGTGTGGTGTTCAAAACGTTTTACCAGTTATGATACGCATTCTCTTCTCTTTTTTCTAATAGCATCTATTAGTACAACATGTTGATTGCAAACTGGACTAGGCAGTGTGTTTGTAAAGCTGAAATAATCAGTTTTGAAACATGGCAAGTGGTAAAGAATGGGTGCCAATCCTTTCCAATGTGTCTGAAATACCATGTGAAATGACATTCAATGTTAGAGAGGTTATATCTAATTATGGGTTGGTGAATTGGTGTTTCAAATGAACACAGTGGCTTGCTCTGTAAAAAGGTCTATTAAAATTCACAAAAGGGTTTCAGCTTAAACCCACTCACGAAAAACTGATCCCATTAGTTTTGTAATTTTGTAATATACAGAATTAATAGACAGTTGTCCATTTCATGCATACAATTATTGGTAAATAATTAAAACTGAGAGTAGTTTATGTAATTCAAAGTGCAGACCCAGCCAAATAGCAGAAGGATTGACCAGCGTCCTATTTTTTTTTTTTTTTTACATTTAAATGCTTTAACTATTGCTAATTAAATTATCATATTTTTGATAAAGGTCCGATTGTTCATTTATCTTTGACAGAGACATAAGTTCCCAGGATGTATTTACTCAAACATCATGTTATTTTCTGCAGCTTAATAGTATTTTTCAACATGCTACAGAGCAACGACTGACGGAAATACTGATCAGGCAGTTTTCCGTTTTCATCATTAACCGAGCTGAAGCTGAAACCTCAGGATAGCCCTCTGCGCTGAGCCTGTGCAACCGTCTATACGTGAGGGAAAGCGTCTCTCTGGCATGACTGTAAAACCTGTCGTCACAGCTAAGTCACAGCGTCTTTAATTAAACAGCTATCTTCTAATCGGCACTCTGAGTCAGGTTAAAAGCCGTTTCCAATAGGCTTGGAAGAACCACATTCCGAAGCTGCAAACATATTCATGACCCCCTTTAAATCCCTGAAAAGCAAAGGCTTGTCACATCTATTTTTCCCTCTCACACAGGAAACCCCTTTGTGCTGTCCGGTGTGCCAGAGCTCTGAATAACTGCCCCACTCAGGGAACCGCTGTATGGAACCTGTTGCTTCTCAAAATAAGAAAGAAACTGAGTAAACTCATCAGAAACTGTGATAAATGTTGACTTGGGAAAGGAAAGTTGCTGGAAAGAAAACAAACCGTGTTTCAAAAAAGAAAAGAGGACAGTTTGCATCTGCTTGGCCTTTTGTGTATTGTGGAACTGCACTGCTACTGCTTCTATACAACAGAACTAAGGAACTCTTTGTGAGTTTAAGAATGCATCCCTGCATTCCTCCAGGCCTCATATATTCCAGATGTAGTGACCTGGTCAGGGTTCGACCCTCTCACTGAGGTGCCAAGAAAAACACCAATATCCGAAATCCATTAAAACACTAAATGAGTGTGTACAGTCTTTATAACACTGCATCTGATGAGATGGTGTAAAATTGCCTCCTCTACTGTGTAAACAAATATGCTCATCTTTGCACGCCTTAAAGGCATAGCAAGGAGGTGGCCAATCTCATCTTAAAAGGAGACCTGGTACAAGTACAGAGGCCTCAAAATCTGATGAGGCCAATTACCCGCAATAAATGCATAACTGTGAAAGTAAAAATAAATAAATAACATTTATAACATTTGCATTGACTTCTATCCAAGAACTGATTCAATGCCTGTCATGTTAACAAGTAGTCATTAATACAGAATTAAAGAGAACAACTTGTCCCAGAAGGTAATACATGCAGTTGCGTGTCAACTGTCAAACTAAAATAAACCATTTTGAATTTGTTGTCTAAACAACTAAAACAATGTTTATAAACTCTACATCGTGTTAACCTTTGGTGATTTTCTAATCACCAAAAGGAAGTACCTTTTCACCTGCTGCTCCTTGAGACTCTACTAATGTATTTGGCCAGAGGCTCGCCCTCTCTCGCTCTCACTTTTAAAATCATGGTTTACATACACTCACAGTTTAAACAGGACAGCATTACCACTTCTTAATGTTTTGATTTTGTACAGTTTTTGTTTTGGCTTGATTTTATTCCTGTGCTGTAGAAAGGTAAATGCATTACAATGCAATTTAAAATAGAGAATTACCAATATGTAGTCGAAGGTAGAGGTTGTACATTAAGACATATAAGTCAAGTAATTGGGACTAATCTATATAGCATATCTTGAAATGAGAGGGGGGGGGTCAAGTAAACCATTCACAGCACAGCAATTCACAGCAATGTGGCAGCTGATTCTTCAATTAAATATAGATAAATCTGCATTCCAAAATTTGTTTACCCATGTTTTCCTTGTTCATTGGGTCGTCATATTTCTTAAAACCAACTGGCTGAAAGAATGCACACCGAAAGGCTCCTGAGCCCTGAGGCTTGGAAACGTGTCTATACACTGCAAACCAAGGAACATGGTGGAGGCAATTTACCGCATACATCCAAGAGATACACCTTTAGGACGAGAAACTGGGCAGTGATATACAAAACAATAGGTAGGCCATGTACAGCAAAGTTATCAACCTGTGACCTGTTCTTAAATAGACTAAAAAGTAATTTTACTAAAACATTACTGATATTCATACAGTATATGCCGTTACCATGTCCCAACTTAACTTAACCGGGTAGAATAAAAAAGTCGAAAAACTAAAAATGTAAATCAATACGGAAACCAATTATCAGGATAAACTCATTCTGTGTCTTGCAGAACAACTACGCTGGTTTCTCTGCTATCCTAAATGCAGATTGGCCCAATGTTACTATCACTTAATTCTGACAGTGGCATATAGGTTAGCCTGCTGGAAGCAAGAGTATATTTTCCACAGGGAAATACGCAAATAAGCTGGGGATAGTGTGCTTCCAATTTCATAAACGTTAATATATTGATGATCACATTGGTCTGTTTCTATTGGGTTCTCTCTGATAGCAATGGGGAACAAGGTTAGGCCCCCATTGGCCTACACTTTGAAGACACAAAAATAATAGGTAAGGGAAAACTGCACCATACTGAAAATAACGGATTAGCTGAATGAGAACAAGTATGGGGAAAGTAAAGAAGTCTAGAACGATTTAGAGAATACATTTGTGATATTCGGAAAGTATCAAATTTACCAAAGGTGGGATACGTTTTCCTAAATCACCCGTCTGGCCTTTAGTGAGAACCAGGGTAGTGTGGAGAAAGGGTGATCGTTTCGGCTACTTGTGCCCTTAGCGTCCGCAATCTGTTTTGTCGTTCTTAGATGCTCACGGTGGTGCCCGTTTCACCAACACCCTAACCTCTAAATGGTTAGCAGTGATAACTTTTTAAAACATTCATAAGAACCCAATAGAAACAGAAAATGACCAATGTGATCATCAATATATTAACGTTTATGAAATTGGAAGCACACTATCCCCAGCTTATTTGCGTATTTCCCTGTGGAAAATATACTCTTGCTTCCAGCAGGCTAACCTATATGCCACTGTCAGAATTAAGTGATAGTAACATTGGGCCAATCTGCATTTAGGATAGCAGAGAAACCAGCGTAGTTGTTCTGCATGCACTGGGCCGAATATCTAAAACAATTAAATTACAATCCTAAAATGTATATATTAACCGCAATCACGAAAAGTGCTACATAGGCTTGAGTTTACTTGGAAAGTTTTAGACGATTCATTTGAAAGTCAGCTGATTGTTGATTTTGACAGTATTGTAAATCCGACATAAAGTTGACAGTTACCTCTCTAGTGGCTGCAGAATTCTTTACCAAACTGTGAGGCGCCGATCTTTAACCCTGCGAAATTCCACCATGCTAACCGTGTCCACACACACCTAACGGACCACCAGTTCAAACAAAGGACTTTTTCTGAACAAAAAATTTAAAGCAACCGTGAAGAAAGCTCATGTACACCAACCTTCGTTTCCACATCATGGCCTGAACTACATCAGCAAAGGTAAAATTCAGGTATCATATTTGATGAATACTGTTACGACCTAGATCAACTAAAAAAGTGAATTGTGCCCGAAAACATATAACAGATGAGATTAAACGCTTAAGTTTCTTAAGTGACCAGATCTTTGTAAACAACCAAAATAATGCTGAAAATGTTAAAACAATGCTGGGCTTCGGACTTTTTGTGAAGTAGTCTGCCTACACTTAATCGTACAGCAGTGCTGCCAGTCCAAGCAGCGGCGAAGTTCCTGCTTGTCACTGCAAACTTTATTCAATTAATTCTTTAAAGGGACCGTAGCTCTAGTTTAATGAGATGTTTTGCTATAAACACCAATAACTCAAAACCAAAACTAATCTACCCGATCATTATCATCACTACCAATGTGATCATGTGACCAAAATAATGATGTCTTAGGTTCCTCAAAAAAATGTTAAGAAACTTTTTCTTTAACATGTCTTACCTGCTCTGACACCTGCAGCTTGCAGAATCACTGTTAAAGTGATGAATACAGCTATAGTGGAATCCAACAACCACCTTTTCGTTTTCCACCTTGTGGACCACCTTTGCATCTCCATGATCGGTGACCTGTTAAAAAATCTGGGCGATTTCAAGTTTTATAAATTTGAGTCCCTTCCACAATCCCAAAATGCGAAATATATGTTCTATACAGCCATAAGTGAAAAATATTTTAGCACAGCCAGTCCAGGCCCCTTCGATCTTCCTTCCCTGTGCCCAGCCTTCAGACTGAAGGTATTTGGGCTTTAATCAAAATGCACAGAGCATTCGATACCCACATAGCCACACCGCCAGGAGGGCTGGGCGAGCACCACAAACCAAACCCACGATTACAAGAAAATGACAAGGGAAAACGCTCCGTTTAGCAAATCACCGGCCTTGAAATTTGCCTTGGGACCCACCCATCAGTTTTACTCCGCGTTTCAAGTACCCCGTCTAGCAGTCTCTGCACCAACATCACCACCCCTCCCCTAAATATATTTTCTAGAAGTGCTCTGGGTATGAACGGAATGGTATAAGAGTGCGAGACTAAATTGGCATGTTGACAATCTTCAGTATTTGACAATCGCAGGAATAACGGGTCCACCTTACCCCGTATGTTTGTTCTTTTCAGGCCACCAACAGAAATTCTGGGATCCAGCTCAGAAAGAAATACAAGTTAATCAATTCGACACGAATTGTTGGTTTTACCGATTTTGTAACATTCAATGAGCCTATGTAAAGTCAGGTATTAATATGAACAGTGCGTAAATATTCAGTGCTCACGAAGATTTTTAATTCCTGAATTAATAAGTACCAGGGCTGTAATTATAATATTTATTGGGGGGGGGGCAATAAAATCCCCCCCCCCCCCCCCCCAATATAGACTCCATGGCTATTTCTCCGATAAGTACATATCATACAAAACATGTTTTGATAAATAATAACTGTGCTGACAACAATAAAATGATAATGTTGCCGAAAATAGGAATAAGATGAAAAATAATAAGAAGAAAATACAATCGGTGAAGTCCATCCTTCTGTAGGCTACTAAAAAACTTTTTTTGAACTGCATTTGAACCGCAAAGGTAATCTTGGTTCCCAAACGTTCTCTCCTGGTGACGTGTTCTCGTGTGTATAATTACATATTTAATCAGTTAAATACTTTTTTAGTTTTAATTATTATACTGATAAAAGCACGCAAATGCAGAAGATAAGGCACCCTGCCCCTGGATTTGCCTATTGGCTAGTTTTCCGAACCTCTAAATATTTAAAAATTGTATCTCATCTTGATTTTAGGAAAATCATAAGCCCATGCAACATTGTTTTTTATTTTTTTATTTTGATGGATGACAGGTGGTTTTCTTGGCTTTTGGCACTTGATTCCTGCTTTTATGTCTTGCTTTTTGCATTCCTGACTATGAGTTTAATTCAATTGAATATTAATTAATTATGTATGGGGGTACAGCGGTACTAAGGGGTAAAACAAGCAGTGACATGGCACTCTTAGCTGACATTTAATATAACTTTGCTTTGCTTGAGGGGCTAAGCAGAATGTATGCAGTACATTTGGGCCTAAGTTAGTTTGTCAACAGTGATGCTTAATTAGCCAATAAAACCTGTTATGAATTAGATTTAAACTAATAGACATAGCCACACATACATTATTAACCTTTTTTGTTAAATCTGTTAAATTCAGGCTCTCTTGCGCTAATTTTTGAAACTATTGAAATCTGAAATTATTTTTGGCCTGCTTGGAAAGGAATGCTTCAATAATAATGATATTCAACTTTTAGGCCTCTAAGAAAAGAGTTGGGGTTGAATCCCCAATCCCCTGTGGCCTTTTGTTCCAGCTAGTAACATGCAAGTTCGGTATTATTCTTATATCATTCTTTTATGTAATACTCCTTTAGAAATGTTTGCCTGTGTGTAAAAGCCAAATGGTTCAGGATAGAGTGAGCCAAGGAATGTCCGAGGTAAGGCTTCTTGACTGATTAATTGAGACATTAAGTAATTTGGAGATAATGAATTATTAGTACACTTTGTTCATTGTATCCATGATTATTGTTTAACACAGTATTTAAACCATATACACACACACACACACACCTGATTTAAAAAGCAGACAAAAAAAAAAGATTAAGAGTCTGTTTTATTTACTAAGTGTATTCCTAATGATCAGTTCATTTTGGTTGCAGATAATTCCAGATGAATTACGTGTGTGGCTGTGTGTGTATATATATATATATATATATATATATATATATATATATA
>JAOYSI010062381.1:0-23628 GCA_025775065.1 Hiodon alosoides | reverse complement strand
ATATGTATTTTTTTTTTTTTTGTAGTGCTTGTGTCACAGAATATCCTATAATTTCTTTCTCAGTTTCCTAAGAAACGTAGCCCAATGTTATTTAAATCCATTTCTGTAGTCCCGCACATAGCTCATTGATTCTCCGAGGTTAACGACAATCACACACTGCGCAGAACTAAATAGGTCAAGGATTTCAGAGGCATCGGTTTGCGATCGGGGTCCGTATTTCACATGGCCACAGGGTGGGGCTGTAGATCTACTTAACCACACAGCCACAGACTCCGTGTTTGTTCCAGATATGTCCTTGCTCTACACCAGCAGCTGGTTAGCATAACCCACTTGACAAGATTAAAATGCCACGCAAGTAAACATTCTGCGTCGCATTGTGCTTGATCAGCACTGCAGATCATTTAACTCGCAAGGGTGTAGGGGGGCAGTAAATTTGCAAGCTGGTCCCGCAACATTTAAAATATTTTAAACCACTGGGATTTAGACCTGTTATTCTTAGTTCCTTCTCACATGAAGATTAGAAAGCAGCTGCACCGGCGCAGCGATTGCTAAGCTGATGATATTTTCTCCTCCGAACAAGGATGTGTGAACGAGGCTGTTATTTAACTCCTCAGTAAGGATACATTCATCTGTATCAATGAGATAGAAACACAACCCAAGGTTCAACGTCTGGGTTTACCTACCGTTTGTTCCCGTTTATGGATTGAAGGGCCTCATTGATAGTCCCGGAACCTGCGGCGTTCCTCATAATTAAGCCTGACTGTGCAAGAGTGACGGGTGTTATATCTGGACAGACAACCTGACGGCCCCTTGACAGACAGGCCACCTCGGAAGCGGCGTGCCGGGCGGGCTGCCGACGCCTCTACCCGTGACCTTTCCTTTCGCGCCGTCTGGAAGAGCAGCACCTGTCTCTCTTGCTCTCGGATGGGCGCACCGGTCAGTCAACCGTCTTAGTGGCGTGTCATAACAAAGGAACAAAAGCGAACCCGGCAAAACCCCTGAAAGAGCTGACACCGCAGGCCGCCCTGCTGAGCCATGTGCACCTGTCATTAATCATCGGTTTACTTGGGCCACCTCAAGCGCGTGGCCAGAGTGGCGCCATAGCTACAGAGGACTTCAGAAACGATGGCATCATTATAGGTGTTTAAGGAGGCATGCAAAACTATGCCCAACTGAGCCGTAAATGGGAACCTGGTAAGGAAATAAAAAAGACGTGTGAAAAATGCAAGCATGTCAAAAATAACAATTGGGTAAAGCCAGAGCTTTCGAGCACTAAAAAAAGCTGTTCTCCACTTTTCCTCTGCTTTTAGCTCCGTGTGCTGGTAAAAATCATGCGTTAGAGAGCACGGCTGGAACAGAAAAAAAAAAAAGGCTCTCAGGAAGTTAAAGCCAGCTTGAAGTAATATAAGGAATCTTTGGCCATCTAAATCCTAACAGCAAATATTTGAATGGCTGACAGGCGGGCAGGACCCTCATAGAGGCCAGCTACCATCCCTCTTCAATGGGAGCTGGAGTCCCAAAGTGATTGGTTGTTGCACTTCTGTATCAGTTAAATCAATCAAATAGACACCGATAAAGGCGGGAACAAACGTTCGGTTAACTGGTAAAAAATAAATAAATGCCCCGGATTGGAAGCCCACTGACAACCTGAGGCACTTGTCAGTGCTGTTCCTCCTCCAAGAGAACCTACACTGCACTTTGTGTTGGAGTGAGCTGTCAAACACTGGGCAGCAAGCTAAGCAATGACTGACAGCTAAAACCTGGCTTTGAATGAGCGTCATCCCGCACTTTCAAAGGTGTTGAACTCCACAGCCGTCAAACGAGACGCCCGGCACGTTGTTCTTAATTATCACGCTTTTATTTACTCAAAGAGTCCCCGTTTAATGCTCTGAGGGATTTAATGCCCTCAATCACCCTACCCACCAACAGGGATGATACAAGACTTCTCCAGTCACATGTAATTGACTCTTCATGTCAGAGAGGCAATAAACGTTTATGACTATTAAACCAAACATCAAGCAAGCTGCCTTTTTACCAACTATTAATGGGGCCGTTCCATTGTGAAGCTATAATTAATTGCTTACCCGGCGTGTCTAATCACCAATTGTTGCCAATATTAGCTTGCTGCCGGAGCAGTCCTGACACCACCCGATGCACGTCAGTCTGAGCCGGAAGGCTCACATGGGCGCGCCGGTGAACCCGAACCCAGGAGTGTTGGGGAGGCAAGCGCTCCCCCTCCGCTACCCAATCATGCAATTTCTCACCCCGAACATCTCCAACCACTCCCTCTCAAGCTGCAGACAGGAGCCGTGGGATCTTAGTTGTTTCGGTTGGGTTTGTTTAATTCTTTTCCGACATTCGTGCCGCCTGTCTTCCATGGAGCAGAGAGATAAGGAGAGGATTGAATCATCATCCGTAGCCATGTGACGTCTGGGGTTTCATTTGTATTGAAACCAAAATGACAGATGGTAATAATTTTGCTCAACTTTCAGCTTATAACACATTGATAAATCTTAAAATACTGTCACCCCCCACACACACACACACACACACACACATGTTTCTACATCACATACCAGTCTGATACAAAAATCTGCAACAAAAACAGTGAATTAATAATTCGAGCTTCGAGCTCCTCAGTCTCTAAAGAGGATCCGAATAACCCGCATAGAACATTTTATGAAACACCTTTTGTTTTAAGATCTGTTACTGAAATATTAACAATTTATATTAACATTGTTACATTTGTTCCAAGTCAACAAAATGTTGTTAATGATAATTTATTCATTAATAACTAATCTGACATTAAACACAGTTGTTAGGGCTGGTTATTAGATTTAGACTTGGATGTTGTTAAGGAAAGAATTAAACTGGAGTGTGAACTGCCTGGGGCTGTACCTAGTTACAGGGTTTTATTGCCTTACAATCCATAACAATACGGTCAACGGACAAGGACAAGGACGGGCCGGTTTTCCCTTGTTGACTCTCTAATGATCATGTCTTGCGAGTGATTAGATAACAACAACACAATAGTGGAGGTTTTATTTATTTATTTATTTTTGCGCACATTTTTTCTTTCAGTCACACCGACGTGCGTTGATGGCTACATGCACTTCCTGTTTGTAAGCGCGTGAGACATGCAGATGAGTCACAAACACACAGTGAGGGCATTTAACGTAACAGCAAAGAGCAGGTTCTTTCTGAACGCTTTTGTGGTTTTATCGCGCACGTTCGGACAAGTTTGTTCTGACTGAACAGTGACTTAATCTGCTGTCTTACTCTACTTGCCTTTGCCCCACTCTGTTTACAAGTCGAAAACTCTAAAATGCATGTTTCCCAGCCGGTTCGTTTGTCGTTGTTCGGGTTAAATGTATTTTCGCTGTTTTGTTCATCCCCTCGCTGCGGCGATTATTGCGTTCGGTAGCAATGCTTCTTTTCCCCGCGACTCCAGTGCCAGACAGGCGGAGGTTCGCCGGTCAGAACTTGGCAGCGGGTCGGATTTTTCCCAACCTTTGGGCTGGAGGAGGTGTAAAGGTTAAAGAAATGATTTTGTGACCGGAGATTCAGAATGCCATGGAGAGAGCCGCCGCCGCGTCACCCCGGAGCTAGGCACTTAACCTGAATGGCTTTGGTAAATACCCAGATGCATAAATGTTTAAAGTGCAAATTTGTGAGCTCGGAAAGTCGCTCTAGATAAGAGCTTTTCAAAACAGAATAAATAATGTGTTGATGTTTGGTGTTAAGATGATTAGATTTTGCCGCTGCATGATTCAGAAAGTACAATTGGAACATGGGAGGGTGTTTTGGAATAGAATGTGAAATTGTGTAAAGCAAAATACCCCCAAAAGTCGAGACCGAAGAGCACTGAAAGTTCCAACTGGGCATTATTATTCTATTCATTTTAAAAGCTGACATTTTGGATTTATCAAAGAACCACTATAAATAAATCAACATCTTACATTTGTTAGGTTTGACTTTGAGCTGTAAGGGGAAGTCTTCGCTACATCCTTATGGAATGCTCCTGATAGCTGTGCGGCAAATGCAGTATCATTTTCGATGAAACTAACTGAGCTGGGTGCAGTGATCCGTAGCACACACCCCAAGAGACACAGAGCGGCGAAGTTGAAATTTACTAGGCAATCATGAATGTACACTAAACCTTGACAAATTGGCCAAAATTTGTGCAGAACCTGATACAGTCGTCAAATGCCGCAGGCAATCCGTAGGCCTAGTGCAAAGAAAGTTGTACCAATAATGTTTGAAGTCAGCCTTTCTCTTTGAGCAAATTCAAAGTCAATTAATATATATTTTGTATGTTAACTTGGCAATGGGCGAGTTGTGAATTAGGGGAGAGTTGCATTTCTGGAGACCTAGCCTAAGCTAAATTTAGCATAAAGTGCTTTTAATTCCCCAATAAGAAATAATAGATGAAAGGGCCTCTCCCAGCATTAATTTTCTGTTTTGAAGTCTCATACCAAAAATCTAATATATGAAGCACGAGCTATACACTATATGAGCAAGTAGAAAATTATTATCTGCAGTTATTGTACATTAACCAGGCAGATACAGGTTTCTGACAGCTCAACCTTAATTTAGAAGGCAACCCTTTACAATAGGAAAAAACAGTTGCAGAACATTTTTCATCCCTATTTCTGAGAAACGCATTAAACCGACCACAAATCTAGACTGAAACAACACGTTTGGTACAGCAGAAATAAGGGACACAACGCAGAAGGTTAAACACAGATGTTAAAATCTTTAGCATCTGCACAGGAACTACAGAGATAGCAGAGATACAGAGACATACGCCTAGCTCCTAGCCCCAGTCAGCTTGTCTTCAACCATGTGATACAGCTGTAGAATGGCTCAGACGTTACAAGGGTCATTGTCATCATGTCAGGAGTTTCACGCTATAAAAACTTCCATTATTTACTATACAAGTGCTATCGTCAGAGTTTGTGTAATTCAAGATCTGTGCAATTTGCAACTTATCCGCACTGAACTTTTTACAATTTGTTTACTCAGAATGAAAAAAAAAAACACAAAAACAGGCAAGTCGATTATCCACACAAAGAACCAGAGGTTATAGTAATCTTGAGTCCAGAGCAACCTTGGCTTTGGTTGACCGAGCCTCTGATCCGTTTACAAATTTACAGCAACGTGAAAGAAGAAGAAAAAGATATGGAACAGAATCAAATTTGAATCTAAATAAATAAAAGTGTACAAAAGTCACAGTCACAGCAAGAGGCTGATGAATTGCGGCGCTGGCGAATATCGTTTTTTCATACATTTACTTTGTGATATGATTGTGTCTGATGTGCTGAATGACGTCTATTCCCTGTTCTCTAAGGTGCATATGGCACTTAGTGGTTTAAATTTGAGCTGTGAGATTAAATAAAATAACAATAATAGTGATAATAATAATAATAATTATTATAAAAATGTAACACTCTTCTTCTTATTACTTTCTTTTGGCTGCAGCTGCAAGAAAAGAACAGTTATTGTCTGAAAAGTAAATAAAAACATTCAAACTCAGTTTCTAACTTCACTCAAAAATAAGGAGTCTTCTGCTTGATTCTCCAAAGAAAAGGAGACCAACGTACCATTTATATTCCAGGTATTGCCCCGTGAATAATTGATAGGAGACGGCGAACACACATTCAGTCGGAGTGACCGAAAGTGTTCTGCATGGCATCCGTCTCCTGCACAGCGAGTGCACCACCAGCTTCTGAGCTACCAGGTTTCCATTATGATGCTGAAGCATGGAAGGGATGCTGCCCTGACAGGGAGATGACAGCACTATCTCGGGAGTGTGTGTGTGTGTTTGTGTGTGTGTGTGAGTGAGAGACTGTGTGTGTGTGTGTGTGTGTGAGCGTGGTGAGCGTTTTTTTTTTTCCTTCTTTTTAAACCCTGAAGTACTCAAAAACCTGACAGAGCCACACTCCCTTGCCACTCCGAAGGCTCGTCTCTGCAGATTTTCAGCAATGTTCGTTGGAGGCCGCCCTTTGTGAGCCAAAAATCACTTCCAGGCGCCTGGACAGGCAGAAAGCAGCTGCGATGGGTGTGTGATGGTTTGGGGGAATGATGGGGAGGCAGCAGCACAGGGAATGACGTCATCAAGCCAGCATTAGGGCCACTTTTCGGGTTTAAAACGCCAATGGTTCTCATTGGAAATGACAGTGCCTGCGGCACTCAGTGAGCAATTGTCTCAGGGGTGCCACTTTCGCTCGGTGGGGGGATGTGGGGATGGTTTCCATGGGCACAGTTGGCATCATTACAGCACAGTTTAAATCCAAGTTGGTTTCAGCGACTCCAACTCTGGCGGGGACTAGAGCCTTGTTCCTTCCTCCCGGCAACAACTAACCTCTTTATAGCTGCTGCTGCGGCTGCTGCAAAAAAGCCACTTCCTTTAATGCCATCCATGGCTCCTGCGATCCGTTTCAATATTTAGCACAGCATCTATGAGGTTTGGAGTCTCTAAGTGAGGAGTCTTTAACTCCCAAGGAAAGATGAGCGCCTGTGAGATTTACGCGCCGGCAATTTTCTTGTTTCCACTTTTATCTCTAAGCTCAGTACAAAATAAGAAAATGGGATTTTAAGCAAACCAGGATCTGGAGCAGTACTGGCACAAAGTTAATCCACACATCCATTTTGTATTAAAGTTCCATTTGATATTAACAGTACAATGTAAAAATTTTAAGTAGTTTTGATTAAATTTTGATGAATATCACTCGCAGTTTCTACGTATGACAGCTTTAACATCGGAGAAAAAATTGTTAATGTTAAAAGAATTTTCATATGCTACCTCAAACTCATCAGAATTTGACATTTTAGATCCAACTGGGGCATAAGACCTAGGGCAACTGGAGTGTGTATTTTCTGTTTTTCTAAAAGTCTTGGTTGCTCTCCCACCCAACTGAGGACAACCACATTAAGCTTAACCAGGAATTTATCTAATGGCATCTTGCATAGTGGTTTCTGGTCTCGTTATCCAATGCAGAGAAAGCCTATGGACCAAAATCAACCAGTGAAGAAAGGAAAATGTCTTATTCCAGCCGACAAAGCTGGCGTGAGACCCGTTTTGGATTATATAATGCCATTCTATTATTGTACCTAATGATGTGTGGATGTTTCCTGCTATAATTCTGGGGGAAAAAAGGGTATTAGAGTTGGTTTGGATTGCAACAAAACTATTTTGTGTGCATATGAATTTCAAACCAAGCCACTCACATTAAGCCGCAGTTGTGCTACATTATCGGAAATGTGAAAGAAATGATTGTACACTCAGTACCTTTTTACATGCAGTTTTATATAAGAATGATCAATACCTTTAACGCTAAATCATTTCCGTCTAATTGAATGGCGCCTTGGACGCACGACTGCTGAGAAGGACCAGAGTCCTTAAGAAAGGTGAGATTCTCCTCAGACTGAGAATTCAAATTGAACCAATCAGTCCTCAGCCAGGGGCTTGAGTGGTTCTGGATGGGTTCTGACAACATTATACATTTTAGAGCTTGTAGCATGGTGAGAAAATAAACTGCTTAAAAGAAGTGGAGAACTCCCTTTTTCTCAAAACACCAGTTTAATAAAGTACTGATTAAGGATATTATATTGTTTTTGGGTCTGAATAACCTAATGGCTGTCATCGTCATGAGTTAGGTCAGCACCCGGCTGATCATTCTTAGACACCAGGAGTGCCGCACTGACTTGTGGGTAAACCATCTAATTTTGGTCTCTTGATTTATCATTATGCATAATGCACAAACTCAGAGGGAGAGATTTTTAAACTACATACTGAAAAGAAGAAAAAAAAGGTTTAAGTAAGTCCAAAATTTAAGTAAGAGAAATGGTTAGCATGTCACTATCAGATTACTTAAAACCTGAATTTCTTGGTTCATGGTTCCCCACACATCTTATAGGTTACCCTAAAAAATAAAAATGGAAGCCAGTTTGATTACACCATGTCTGCCAGGAACAGTGGGTAAAATGAGAGCAGCCTCTTAAGTGTGCACAGCCTTGATAAATATCTTCTCCACTATTGATGATTCCCTTCAGCAGAATAAATGCTCTGTCACAAAGAGCGGGGGGCTGGATATTCCACCGAGAGTCATGCAGATGGAGGGTTCAGATCAAATAAAAATTGCTTGCGTGTCCCCATGGTGACGTGAGCAAGCTGGATGGCTCACTTTATCAGATAGTTACAGTCCAGGAGGGGCCAAGGACCTGCAGTTTACAGTTATTACCAAAGACTGATTTACACCAGAAAACATGGGATGACTTGCGAAGTGATAAAATATCTTACAGGGCGGGTTACTTTCAAAAATATAACATTTTAAGCGCATTGTAGAAAAATAAAAAAACGAAATGAAGAAGGTCAAAGGCCACTGTGATCCCGCAGCATGTTTCAAACTGCAATTTTTTTTTACAAAAAACGAAAAGTTCTTTCCATGCTACCATCCGCTCCTCTCTTTGTACTCCGTATTTCGCCAGATACCCTTTAACAACACCCTACGTTTATGCCCTACCATCACCCCATCAAACTGTGATCAAACGGCAACCACAGGGTTGCCAGCTGGCACTCTGCGCGCGATGCTAATGGACTCCTGGCAAAGGTTTTGCCCCCCGGTCCGGTGGAGCAAGACCCCGGGCCAGGGCCGGCGCTTGGTCGTTAGTGCTCGCTGAAGCGACAGAAATTGTCTCTTAACAGGAGCAGCGAGTGCCACGCCAGCCTGTGAGGTGGGGATGGAATCGAAAGAGCGAGAGGCGAGGGAGGGGAGCAGACCGGGCGAAAGAGAGGGACAGGCTCGCACTTCGGCAGCTCATGGACGGTGTGGAGTCCGAAAACAAGGTTCCGACTCACTCCCGCCCTGACCTCCTGACACATTCGGGAAGTTAGCCCGTAACCCGAGTCTAAAACGCTCCCACGGGCTGTCTAAAACAAACAAGTAATAAATGTGTGTCAGATCTACCTTCCCCTGCATAAAGCATAGCTCATATATTCAGGAATCAATACAAAAAAAAACCCAGCTAGGAGTCTTCGGATTCTAATGCATGGTTTATGATTCCCATTATCGTTCTTTATTTTGCTCACCAGCAGATTTACCTTACCCCTAAGAAAAAGAGCTCATTATTATACACCTGGCTTTCTTATACAACTGGAAATTTGATGATGTTTAGGATAAGCAACTCTGAAGTTGTATGCATTCCTGATTACTAAACCGCTGCAAGCGAAATTCTGTTGCCTGTGCACTTTCGGTTTAATTTTGGCCCCTCTGCCCATAACGGGTAAGTGTCTTTATCAAGGGCCTCATAATGTGAAACAGTACAGAGGAGCATGTTGAATGGAGGCAGAATGCAAATCCTCTCATTCTCCCACTATGAGAAATTAAAATGAATTAATCAAACCACCTCCCTGGATGAAAAAGCGTCAAGCCAGGCATTTAAAATTCCATTCTCATCTGCCATGCTCAGAAAATGAAAGGTAAATGATGTCTGAAATTTGAAGGCTGTGGCTCTCTCATCAAGTTAATTATGCCAAAGTGCTCCTTCCCACTCCTTTTACCCTGCTCCCCCCCCCCCCCGCCCCCTTTAATATCACGCATTAGGCAGCGGTTTTCAGCACTGTTGTTATTTTATGAGATTGTTATCGTCACCATGGCGGAAGAACTGCGACCCCTGACTGTGTCTGTCTCTGGTCTTGCACAGGCAGTGTTGTTGCCATTGCTCAGCTTGTGGCTTGAGGCTATCTGAGAGTCAGCATGTGAACGGTATCGACACCGTAGTCATTATGGCAGGAATACTGCAAGCACTGCAATACTCCAAATGAAACGGGCCTCACTTGGCTGGCTTTAACATACCTCTGGCCTTTTCACAATGGCTGCACTCTGATCTCACTGCTCACACAGATCTTTGAGGTATGAAGCACTAGGCTTGCCTTTATCTGTCATCCGGCTTTTATCTTGACTCTCTCTCACATTTATGCAGGAGCCTATGTGCAGGGCCAAACAGTGCAAAGTGTGCGCAGCACTCTGCAGCCAGACCTGGAGTGCATCATAGGGTCAGATTGTGTTCCGCGTTTTAGTGCAACAGGCTCTGGCAGCATGTGACTGTTGGATGTTCTATAACCTGTCACTTATCTCTGAGTGGGGGGTGGGATGGTGAGGCACACAGCTGAGGTCTAGGGGAGAGTGGACACGGATAACACTTCTGTATGTTCCAACAGTGAAAGAGAAAAAAGGAAGCAGGGAGCAGGAGAGAGAGAGAGAGAGAGAGAGAGAGAGAGAGAGAGAGAGAGAGAGAGAGAGAGAGAGAGAGAGAGAGAGAGAGAGACAGAGAGAGAGAGAGAGAGAGAGAGACAGAGAGAGAGAGAGAGAGAGAGAGGGGCAAGAACCACGAAAACTGGAGCTGAGCTTAATTTTAAGTAAACGGCTAACCTACGTTGGTTTCATTTTCCACCACTGGGCAATGTTTATTTGATTTATTTTAGTTTATTATGTTAGGCGTTTTTTGAATTATTTTAATAGGTTTGGCAAGTCACTTTGGTTAAACAGGAGTCCTGAGCTTTCTGGACCAACTCTAGTTTGTAAAACAGTAACCACAGATACCTCCTCCAGATTACTAAGACAAATTCAAGTTATCCCCTTAGAAGGAGCCACAGAGTATGTATATCCGCACCAGTGAACGTGAGGCGAGGAGAAAGACAGTCGGGCGAAACACAACTGGGATACATCACATTTAGAACTGGGATACATCACAATCAGAAATGGGATACATCACATTTAGAACTGGGATACATCACAATCAGAAATGGGATTCATCACAATCAGAAATGGGATACATCACAATCAGAACTGGGATACATCACAATCAGAAATGGGATACATCACAATCAGAACTGGGATACATCACAGCAGGCAACAGGGAGGGCAGTGAATTAAGAAAACGGGAACACATCTCAGGGTGTCACCGACCCCTACTCAGCAAATTTATATAATTGAGTAATGCAGCTGAAAACAGGCCCAGTTTAACTGTGAAACTGGCTATATTATTGTTTTTCCTGGTGATAAAGCACAATCACAAAGAGAATGGGGTGCCTGTTTAAGTACAGCAGCAGTGACAGGACTGTAAGACTGACTTCTTGGGTTTAGGTTGAGTGCAGAGAGAAGTGAAAGATATAGAGAGAAACAAGGATCTACCTTTGAGATGGGTTTAAGAGAAAACAATGTTCTGCAAGCCATCATTTCTGTGTTTCTATATTGGGCATAAGGGCCTCTGTGGAGAGCGCCGGTCTCTTTTTCCGAATTTTGAGGAAATGGGAAAGACGACAATTTTTGGAGTAAATAATAATTAAAAGGCATTTTATTTATAGAGCGCCTTGCAAGGCACCAGAGGAAGCTGCAGCCAAGACTACAGCTAAGATGCAAAACACACAGCTGCTCCTCCATCTCACACATTTTGGATAATGCAAGGGGAGGGATTGTGCCATTTTTAATGGATTGTTGGATTTTTCCAGCACTTTTCCAATCACTATTTCTGTCAGAAAAATACAGACATTGCTGAATTGTTTTATTCTAGTCTAGCCACCTTTTGATATGCTAAACTGCAATTATTTTCAGAGAGAGTTGAGGAACAGGTGTACTTCCTGGGGGATTGGGAGTCAACTTCTCCCCGATGTGTCAGTGAAATTATAGCCGCTCCCTACTGCACAAATCTGGAGCTGAATCCTTGCGATATACCTGCTATATGCATTATGTATTGGGATATACCTGCTATATGTATTATGTATTGTGATGTACCTGTTACTTGCATATATCATTTTGTAATAAGGGTAGAGTCATTGTTCAGGTCACAGTGTTAATACAAGCAATTTATTCATTCATGGCAGAAATGTCCTGCAAACTGTACATTCATGAACCAGCACAAATGTTTTTTTCAGTCCCTTCACGTAACATCGTAGTGATGATGCAATTTCAAATGGCTATGCAGGCCATTATAGCTGGACGTAAAAGGAAAGATTTAATGCACTGCAATTTGATGCTATACAAGCTGTAAAACTCCACTGACAAAGGATCACAAACTAAAACCACACACACACACACACACACACACACACACACACAGACACCTTATACTCGTTTATTCCTAGCTTGTTGTATTGTCTAGCATGGATGGAGGTCATGGATTTCAATTTAAAGTCTGCAAAAGGAAAGGATTTTCAATGATGTGCAGAAGGAAATGGGATTTTATAATGTGTTGCCTCTTAATGCTGCTGTACATCATCAGAACTTGAAAATGGCATCTTAAAATGACCTGGCGTGGTGTGTAAGTTAGAGTATTAGAAAGAAAAAAAAAGTGAAAACTGCTGTAACCAGCCTGAATTTTCACTATAGTGAGTAGTAAAATATAAAATATTTCAGCCAGATCACCATCTTATTCCACAGGTGAACTTTGCCTGGTGAACTTCTCACCCATTTTATTATTCCAGGGTCGTTTTGTGACTCATCTCATGAGTTGTATAAAAGTAATTTCAACACATTTGGAATCTAATTATACCTACAAGCAATGCAAATGATGTCAGATGAACAAAAAGCCAACATTCACTGCTTACCTTTTTAACCTTTTGAAACAAGCCTTGAAAGGACCTTTAAAATTAATTTATGCCATTTTACCTTAGGTAGAAAATCTTCTGTCAAAAGTCTGGCAGCTCGCATATCAACTCACTGGCACTGACACAGTGACTACCATAACTTAGTTAGTATCAAGACCAGTGTTTGAACAACAGTGTGACAAGACACAGATTTCCAAAAAATGTATATACTTGTCCTGTATTGATGAGCAATGCACTTATTGCAGGGTTTACGTTATTTAACGGTGCATTTTGGTGTTGTATTCTCCGAGACTGGAACTCCAGCCTGTATCTGATGCCCAGGTACCCACCCCTTCCCGTGCAACGCGGCTAATCGCTGCCTCTCACAGCTGTCTCGCCACGAGCAGTGAGAGTGTCACCGTGTCATCGTTTTCTTCCACCGCCATCTCTCGCCGGGGAAACAGGAGGAAACGGAGAGGGGAAGCAAATGAGAGCCAAGACGCTGGACCATCTGTCCGTTGATACATTATTGATCTAGGGCTCGCATCAAAGCGATGAGAGGAGGGCACGGGGTCCGGGCTCAGCAGGGCCGTGCCTCTTCAAATTAGTGGGTCTCTCCGTGTCGGGCTGTCAAGACAGGCAACCGTGGGTAAAAACCACCTACTCACCCATCCCCACCAAACCCTCTGTGAGTTCTTGCCTTATACAACCTTGTCAGAGCGTCCCCTGTCATCTCTACCTCTGCTCCTTCCATCAGAATACCGACGTTGTATCTGCCTGCTGAGAATGACACCTCATTAGTCTATCCATTGAACTAGATGGCGTGATTGTTGTTGGGGGCATTATTAGCTTGAAAACTTCAGTTAGAGTAAAACGGGGAGAGCCATGTACGTGTCCGACCTTATCTTAAATTGAAATCCTGCATGTTAAAATTGAGCAGCGACTTTTGGAAAGGAAAATGAAAAGTGAGCCGCAGCTATTATGTAAACCGTCTTTCCCGGGAGACGTTTTTGTCTTGTTTGTCTGGGCCATTCCCGGAATTAATCGTTTGGAGCTAGCCTGACTCCAAGCAGGGACCTCAGTGTCTTTGGAGAAGGCAGAGCTATCGCGAACGCTCTTTGAGGCCTTCAGTGGAAGAAGCCCTGGAGCAAGCCGCCCGGACCCGTCTAGTGACAGATCTAAGCCTGGGGAAAAAGGAGAAAAAGGCCGTCCTCTGAGAAGACGCATCAAGCTGTGTGACACATTAGGCCTGATTGCGAGATGAAACCGGAGCGCTCGAGAAAATGCACTGTGGGCAGACTTCACAATGCGGGTCGTTAGAATGGTGCGCTCAGACTCGCAGACATGACGGCTCTTCAGCGACGTTGGTGCGTCCCGCTCACAACAGCGCAAAAGTTCATCTGCAGATTCTGTGGTGCGAGTGCTTTAGGAAATGGACTATTGAACGTGCAGGGGGATTTGACATAACGGGTTACCCTTCACCCGGTTTGCAGCTAATGGAGGCCGTCGTGGATGTGTGATTAAGAGTGTCGTTCAGGGTCGTTCAGACAACACCAGCAAACTGGCAACACCAGCAAACCAATAGAGATACAGGTCTGGGCGTGTATCTCCTCTGTAAACAATGTTAGCTAAGCACTTAAAAAAAATCTACTATTTTAAAAATGGACTATTTGTTAACTAGAGGTGAGCTCCTATGACATATTTGTGCATTGAAACAAATGTGAAATTTCTGCATAGACATTAGGGCTGTGTCAATATATCGCTGTGTATCTTTGTGTGCACAGAAAATTAAATAGTCGCATGTTTTTACTTATAAAAAAATATTTGACCATACAGCGCTGGAAACAATTGATTTCAGAACAAGAGAACTTTTATATAACTTGACAGCGTTCGCTCATTAGGGCAAAATAACAGCTAGTATCTGGTTCAGTCTACAAAACATGCATTATGCAGAGACACATTCAGTGAACTCAGAATTTAACTTTTATCATACAGGATAAACTGCACGTTGGGCTAACATCCACTATATAAGCCACTACCAACACATTGGTATGTCATTACCATAATCTGTGCATAAGCATTACCGGACAGTTCAACATGGCTCCTCCAAGCTGAAAATGTTCCTATTAAGATCCTTAGAAATGGCTACATATGTATGGAAAAGGTTTCAAACAGCAGGTTTTTCCAGCATTTTCTAAAAATAGTGTTAAAGACTTACACTTACACCGATTGGCCCTCAATTGAGTTATAACAAAACCACCATAAACCGCAGCCCCTTTGAACCGCTATTCCACTATCCATACGGCGATAGACGGCTGTGGCTGTTCGCCAAAAGCTTAGCATCAAAGTCATTGGCTCGTGATGAGGCACCCCTTTTGAACTGAACACCCCTTAATAGTTCCAAGCGCTCGGTTCAAAGAGTAAAAGGCTCTGTTGTTTTCGGGGCCGCTGAAGGATGTGTGAATATCCTTGTCAAGGTTTAGATTCTGCTCATTTTAATGAAACTCATGGATTCAGTCCACTAACTTAACACCCCGAGTGACAACCTGTATACCATGATGCGATGGCTTTTCCAAGCTTGAAACGGCCTCATTCCGCAGAGCTGCGCGTCGTTGCGACGTGACTTAAGGTCTGAATATTAAAAAAAAATAACGTGACCATCCTCCATGGGCTTCTCACTAATCTCAATATGGCTTTCCTGTGGTTGTCTTGATGGGCACCTTCGAGATTTTCCCTGGTCACACGTTACCTCGCTTGCTTGCCTTCTTGTTGTGAAGTCCCTGCAGAATTCAGACTCTTGTTGACTTTGCGCTATTGTGCTCTGAAGCAGTCCAGGCTTAAAGAGACATTTGGTTGTGTTTTACACTATTTTAATGCCCGTTGCCTGTGAACAGCCATTTTATGTTTTAAGACACTGCGCCCTAATGAATTTGTCACCCTGTATGCACATTATTGATATGGCAATTTCTAACAATTCTGCGCACTTTGTTTAATTAGGAGCAGGAAAGCGGTGGACAGGAAACTTCAGTCTTTGTTTGCACTCCCTACAAGTGACACTCCATTTAATTAAAATTTAACTTTGGGTTTATACATTTCCCTAGTCACTTGCTTTTCACAGTTTAAAATTTGCTCATCAGTGGTAATGTGCTTTTTTTGTGTTCCAAAAGAACAAAGATGAAAAAAACTTTTTTACATCTAGATACAGAGTTTATACTGTTGATGTCTGTCCCAACCTGATTCAAAATGATTTTTTAATTGAAAACTGGCCGCTGTGTTTGTTGTTGTTGGACAAACTTGGTGTTATAGGCATGTAAAAAGAGGGTTAAAAACTCTTATGCTGCTGTATTTTCTTTGTTATATGTACCGTGATAAAACATATACTCAAGTTAACTGGGAACGATTAGCTTTTCAATTAATTTTACAAAGATCTTTTTACAGGCAAACATACATACACAGCCATTTTTTCCAGACTTTAAACACTGTCTAACCACGTATTAAATGAATTGGTCCCAGTTATTGCAGACAAATTTCCTGGTTTTGATACCCGTAAGCGAAGGAAAGTATCCTGAAGACTTCTTCATTTACTTTATGTATGGCCTAAAAATAAATTGATATTCAGCCTTAACCGCAACCTGCCCTAGACCACGATGCCCCCTTTCACTCCTCACCCACGTTTATGGCCTCAGGTGGCCCAAGTCCTGCAATTCAGTCCGCACGCGGAAGTGCATGCATCAGTCCCTGTGGTTTATCTGCGCGTTTCAAGGCAAACATACGTGGGAGTGACCCCTCAGGTGAGCTGTGGATGTGGGGTGCAGGGAGGGGGTGGCATCCATCTCCGAACAGCTTGCACTGTGCATCATGCAGAACTTGATTATGCCATCAATCATCTTGCGCCCACTGCTGACGACACCGGCGGTCATGTTCCCAGCCGACCGCCTGCGGGGGGAGTGAAATTATGAAGTCGGGGAGAGCAGGCGCTCAATCAACTGGAATGCGGGTATTCTCCGGGAACCGCACGAGCGCTGGTGCATGTGCACGAGCCCCCTTCCAGGTCCCTGCCGTACGCTGTAATGGCTCAGTATGGAGATGTCCATCCGAGATCTGAATCCGTTAAGGTGAATTACAGCGCGCTGGCTGGGTCGGTCTACCAGTGTCCAGGCGAAACGGAAATCATTCACGCACAGCAACTGACAAGTGTGTAGCCAGTGAATTCTCGAAAACCATGCCAAAAATTTGACACTGCAATGTTGGGTATTGTTTTTTGCCTCTCCTACTTCATTGTATTCTGCCATTCGGCCAACGCGAAGGCTCAGCAGTGCGGCTCTGGAGCTGAGATGCATTATCACAGGAAATTAAATCATTGATTCATATTTACAGAAAGGCTATTGGACGATTTAAAGTCAAGGTCATATCCCTTTGCTTCCCTAAGGATAATGGTTGCTTTTCCCGACGAAGAAATAAAAAGCAATTTTTTGAATTTGTTTATTTTTATAAGTGGTTTCTTGCGCTAATGAAAGTTGATAGTTTTCACCCAAGGTGGTTAATTAACAATATTGCTTTTGGTCAATTCCAAAGACGGATGTGTTAGGCCAGTCGTTACTAATAAAACACGGATTTGCCCAGAGAGTTTATAAATCAGGTCTGATTGATAATTCTCTCAATAAGGAATTGTCTAACATTTACTCATTCTTATTACGTTAACAAGAAAAGAAAAAAAAGAACATTTTTTTTCAACTCATTTTACAAAAATAATATAGGATTTAAATTATTTGTATCAACTGAGATAACAAAAAACAAAATGAAAACAATAAATGAATGAAGCAGGTTTTCCTTGATCGATACCTGGTTAGCTTTAGGCAAGCTCCAGCAGTACAAAACATGGTGAATTCCTTTGACCGAAACTTTTATTAGCTGTCAAAGTCACTCCCATCTACTGGATTTTTATACAGGAGTGCCAAAAAGGGGTGGACCGTACCTTTTTCATCTGCAATCCAATCACTAATGGCTATCTTGTGCCGCCTTTTAAATCCACTAATATAGCATTTGCTTGATAAATAAGGAGGTAATTGTTAACAGGTGTATAGACAGTCATTTGTAACTGGTGGACTATGTTCCAGTGATGGCTGTTGGAGCCGCCACATGTGGGTAACAGCCTTAACAGGTATTGTTTTTTATCTAATAATTTTACATCAATTTACAAATTTTAAATAAAAAAGTGTATCTATTTGTTTTCTTTACAAATGTTTGAAACAAATAAATGTGTGTGAAACATATACAAATCTAATCCCCATATTACTTATTACAAGGCAGTGAAAGGGGTCGGTGATATATTTATCAAGTATGAGTTAAAATCAACAGTGTTTTATATTGAATTTGGCACCCCATAAATAGGTGGATATATTTAGTCCCATCTGAGATCATTTAAAAATGATAGCCAACTGGTTTCTGCAACAAGTTCACTGCTCATCAGCGTGGGATATTACGTACAGGTTGGAAAGGAGCCTTGAAAATAATCGTGAGAGCCGAAATCTTTTCTAAAGTAGCGATGTTAGAGTATTCATTTTTAATTTGCCCTCTTAGCCAAGGTTGGAAATTGGAATATCCGCATAGCATTTGCTGTTACTGAAAATGTCTTCATTTGGATGTGGAACTTATTTGGTTGGATTGGGGGAGGTAATTTACAAGAAAGTTATTTTCAATAAATAAATCCTTTATTTTTATTTTTATAAAGCTCTTTTCACTCCATATTACAAAGAGACTTTACAATAAAGGGCAATACAATATTTCCCAGACCTTAACCCCAAAAGCATGCCAGTGGCAACAGTGTCAAGGAAAAAATCCCTAGGCTGGCAGAAAAAAACGTTGAGAGGATCCCGGCTTAAAGCGGGAGACCATTTTCTGCTGGTCGGCACTAGGAGCTTAAATAATGCAAAAAACTAATGTCCATAGTGTGTGCTTCCATCCTGGAAAGGAGCTGAGGGAAAATCCAAAACATTGTGATATCTGGAGGAGAGAGGTGGGGGCCCAGATGGCTGGAGTCCAGTCTTAAAGATCTATTGGTTTCTGTGGCGGGAGTTGATGCCGTCCTGCAGGATGCCACAAATGAAAGAGAGAGATAGCACTTAATGTTAATGCTTACCTATGGACGCAGTATGATCTCAAGTTAAGTAACTTGAACTTCGTGAGTAGTCACAGTTACATATATCTATGGCTGCCTACAAAGAGGGTGAGTGCCGGAAACGACACATCCAAACCCATCCCACACCACCGAAGGCAGAAACCGGCTAACTAGGGGGGGAATGGTTCTTATCAATCGCAACAGTCCTTTCTCTATCACAGTCCCCCTATTGACTATATGTAAGTTCACATAGATACGTTTTTAATCTAGCTTTAAATATAGAGACTGTGTCCAATTCCTGCTCAGACTTTGGGAGGCCATTCCATGGTTGTGGTGCTCTGTATGCAAATGCTCTTTCTCTAGACTTTGTAGCGGTTATTCTTGGTATATATAGATTTTCAGCCTCTTGTGAGCGAAGCAATCTGGATGGGACATACGGGACTATAATATCTGTTAGATACAAGAGAGCTAGCCCATTTACATCCTTAAACGTTAACAGAAGTAACTTAAAATCAGCCCGCTGCCTTATTGGCAGCCAATGTAATGAAGCCAACACTGGTGTGATGCGATAATATTTCTTACGTCTAGTAAGGATCCAAGCAGCTGCATTCTGAACTAGCAACGTATTTGTGGCTTTGAGCCTCTTAATAATATAGCATTACAATAATCACGTCTGGAAGTAACAAAAGCGTGGATGATTCTCTGCATTCCGATTATCTAAAAAATGTCTGATCTTGGCATGTTTCTCAGGTGGCAGAATACTACTCTAGCAATATCTTTAGTACTTTTAAATTGTGGCCATGTCAAAAACATAAAATAAAATGTTATTGTTGTAAAATAAACTCTTCTTGATCCCATTTCATCCTTATAGTCAGTCAGAATTGCCCAAGAAACCCAGAATCCTCATGTACCTCAATGTATTTATGCTGTACCCCCATTTAGGGATGGGAAAGACCTGGCCCCTTCCCATTCGTACCCCATTAGCCAGGAGAGCAATCAGGTGGAAGTTGGGCAGAACTCCTGGGGAGTAAGATCTCAGCATTATTTTTTATATAGACCCCCCAACCCTTTTCTAATTCATTGGGGGGGGGGTAGCAAAATGTTTCATTTTCTGCTTGGATTGTGTGTTTTTTTAATCATGAAAGCACAGCCAAGGAAGCGGAGCAGCCTCCAGATCAAATATAAAGCCTCCTGGAGCAGGAAGCCATGAATTCATTGATAAGCTTTCTTTACGCCGTGATTATACTGTATGTCCTCTCTGTAGTCACAGTTCTTGTCGTGAGCTGAGAGAGATGTATTTTTAGAAAAATAAAAAAGGAATAAAGCGAGAAGAAACAACAGGAAAAAAAGAGAGAAAAGTTTTCCATCGCACGGGGGCTTAGCTTTCTGTCTTCCCCAGTGGAGCTGGGACTTAGTTCTGCTTTGGTATTCCCCTTTCAATCCACCACCTTGCATTCCGACTTTGCGTGATGTGTGCCAACGAGAGGGTGCATTTTGCAACCAACCGTCCAACTCGCGGCTGCTTCAGATGGTCCAATTTAATGTGTTGCAGCTTACATCGGCACGGTCACTGAATGCAGGTGTTAACAGGTTTTTTGTTCTGCCAATCTCTTCTTTATTGATAAAAGAACAGACCAGTTGTATGAATAGTGGAGGTTGCAGCAATTCTAAATTTGGGAGAAAATAGAAAAATGATTTGCAATTCCAATGTTTTTTTTTTTTTTTTTTAAAGAATTCCATGCTTTCCCTTCTTTGGAGATTTCAGTAACCTGGGTCTATTTTCTTCAGTTTTGCATTATAATTTATCCCCAGGAGAGATGAGGCGGTTGTGTCCCACAGACTAGCTACTAACACATCAGGACAAATAGAACTAGAGGCAAACTTTATGAGTAATATTGACAGCATGAGTCAAAATGACAAACATGCCAAACAGTGCATTTCAATTGAATTTTTGAGGAATATCGAGGATGATCCTACATTAAATTTGTTTTGTTGAGAGCTTCTTATTTCATGTTTTTGGAGTTTTACGCAGTAATTAAGGGGGCAGTTTTCACGGTTTGAAAGGTTCAGTGGTACGAAGTAAATGATGGCAATTATAGAATTTGTTGGCAAAAATAATTATAGAAACTGCTGCCGATTTATTTTTTAAAAAGCAAGAAAACAACGAATAATGAATTAGCCAACTATCATGGTAGGTGCACTTGGATCGGAGGTTCCTTTAGATGTGAGATGTTTGCCAACTTTGGAAATAAAGCCCAAGTTCTGTGTCTATTTAAAGCTAAATATGAGGCGGGTAGAAGGAATCAAATATGATTCACCCTGGAAACAACTCTATTATATTTACCCATACCTCTGTCTGTTGTTGTGTGGTTCCTGGGAAAATGCTTAGCATACAATGCCCAAGATAATGTGATGGCAACAGTGAGGGAAAAAAAGAAAGCAGAAGGCGCCTATTTCTTTCCAGCTGAAAGAGAATTGAGATTTTTATGTTAAACACAGTTGAGTTATTCCATAACTGGAAAACTGAAACAGGAACATGAAGGTGCAGGAGTCAGATGTGAACTTAGATGAAGGCAGATAAGTGATCCAGCTGAGCCATTCCATGTGGGATTGGTTTATTTCAAATAAAACTGCGTTTGTTTGTTTCCTTAAATGTGGAATGATGGATTAAGTGATGGATGAAACAGGTGAATGGAGCACACACGTACTTTTAATTTATTATTGACATTTTCTTTTTTTATGACCATTGACATAATTCTAGGCTCCTTCTAAAAAGCAGTTTCCCTTTTTAAGATGGATACATTCAGTTAGATAAGTAATTATTTCTATGTTTAATATTTGGGATATTTCAGTATAAATCTGACACATTGCGAAATTAACCTGTTTCACGTAAATTAGATTGAAATTTTTTTTTTTCTGTGAGCGTGAAAGGATTATAATAATAATTATTATTTCCAGTACCAATTAAAAATCTACTTCACACTTTAGATTCCATAAAATTTCAATAATGTTTAGGTGATTTGTAATGCCCTGTTAGATGGTTCATCCTGGTGATAAAAACCACTCTTTAATCCGTTTAGCAGTGTGTATGGGGGCGTTTTCTTCTTGGAATATGGGGGTATCTTGGGGGGACCATTTTTGCCCCGTGTGGTGCACCTGGTCGCCTAAAACGGCTTTGTATTCCTTGGCTGTAATTCTACCACACAGGGTAATAATTTGGACACAACTCTCACGAGATGGCTGCCCAAATCATAACAGATTCATCACCACTTTTTTACAGTTAGGAACAGCTGTGTGGGTTGAAGGCTAATGCTTTGCAGTGCATCAGGCTTTGTTACAAACAGTTTCCGAATGGCAGCCCAACTGAATATATGAGCTGTTTGAGGCTCACAAAGTTCAGTTTTTGTTGAGACTGGGTCGCATTTTCATTTGACATTTTTTGTCATTTAGAAGACGCTCTTATCCAGAGTGATGAACAAAAGTACCAAAACCTACACAGAGGTTTTGCGGATATTTTTATCAATTATCCTGTAAAATGTCCCTCTGTTCCCATTTCCTAATTTAGGTTTCCCTTGTTTTGGCATATCCTCTGTTCCCCTTGAACCAGTAAAACAACGGCAATTCAGGCACCCATGTCTCAACCTCTTTCAAAATCAGTTAGATCTCCCATGTTGTTTTATAATCTCACATACTGTTGTGTTGCGTTTAAGAGTTATTTTTGTAGAGGAAACACGTTGGTAATTAGTATTGAAATTCACCTGAAACACCTGTGGAATTATTTTCCATTGTGACTTGATTACCAGAAAATAGGAGTTGTTTTCATAATTATATCTACTCCTTGTATTTACCTGAGTTGGTGACATTCATATGGTGCATTTATTAAATGAGACTGCAAGACATGGAAAGGAAGAAGGGCTGAAATATTTTTGTGACTGAAAATGGCTAGATTATTGCGACCTGGCAATTATCACATAGATCTCCTAGCATACACCGAGAAAATTGGCTTGCTTAGTCGAATATACACACCAGGTAGCCATTCAGCTAAAATACAAACATTCTTGTAAATGATAAACCAATAGACTACCCAGTTCAACAAGCTCCTAAACTAGTATAAAGCTAGATACTTGGCCAATCAGGCTCTGCATCCTGTGCATTATATTATCCTCGTTTGTTACTTCTTTATAATTTCATATAATAAGGTAATTTATAATGTCATTATTTTTTCAGCCTCATTTGAAATTAAATTCACAGTTTTGCTGTGATGAAAGTTGCTATTGAATGTTTAATGGTCTACAGTTCATTTGGAGAGTATTGAGGCACTCAATGAAACAATTAAATAGCAATGCAGACATCTAAACAACTCAGCATCTAAACACAGAATTGAAATACATATAACAAAAAAAAAGGTATAATATATATGATGGTAAAATTATCATTATATACAGTGCCCTCCATAATGTTTTGGACAAAGACATTTTTTTTTTCTTCTTGATTTTCCTCTCTGCTCCACAGATTTTTTAATCTCTCTGAAAGAGGTTTTTTTTTTTTAAAAAGTGGTTAAAGTGCACATGCTCAGGTTTTATTAAAGGGTTTTATTAATTACAGAAATTACAACACCCTTTATACATAGCCGTCTCTCCCCCCATAATGTTTGGGACACAAGAATTGACAGGTGTTTGTGATCACTCAGGTGTGTTTAATTGCTTCATTAGTGCATGTATAAGAAAGCTTTCAGCATCTTGTTTTCATTCTAGACTTTTGATAACCTCCAGTGTATCAGTGTTGCCAGGTGTCATCATGAGGACCAGAATTGTGTCAATGAATGTCAAGGAAGCCATTATAAGGCTGAGAAACATGAATAAAATGGTTAGAGACCGAGGCTTACCTTAATCTGTCCCAAACATTATGGAGGGCACTGTAATTA
>JAOYSI010062370.1:11649-23630 GCA_025775065.1 Hiodon alosoides | reverse complement strand
CTCTCTCTCTCTCTCTCTCACTCTCTCTCTCTCTCTCTCTCCCTCTCTCTCTCTCCCTCTCTCTCTCTCTCTCACTCTCTCCCGCTCTCTCTCTCCCTCCCTCGCTCTCCCTCTCTCCCTCTCTCCCTCCCTCTCTCTCTCCCTCTCTCTCTCTCTCTCTCTCCAGACCCCAATGCCTTGGAGCAGAACGGACCAGACCATGCGTTGATCGGGGGTGTCGTGGCTGTAGTCGTCTTCGTCACGCTGTGTTTGATAATTGTAATAGGACGGTATCTGGCAAGGCACAAAGGTAGTCGGTTCGCCTCAATTTTTCCATTTACTGCACGAATCCCATCACCCTGCCAATTCTGGGGGAGGGGGTTACTATCAGGTATTCCTGACCTGGTCTGTCCTTATCAACCTTGCGCGACCTTCTTCACATTTTTTTGGCCAACATCAAATTAATAAGTCCGTGTAGTAATAGGTTTGAGAAAACACAACTGAATATAATGGTTTACAAATGGGAGCTGTTTGAACGAGGAATTGGAATTGTAGATTTGGTACATGCAAGTCAGCAGTTAAGAAGTTATGTGCTGAAGATAGGGATAAGGTGGTGTAATTTAAGCAGCGACGTTAAAAATGTTTTGCTTTTTGTTCTTTTTTCTGTGTGCGTGTGTGTATGTGTGTGTGTGTGTGTGTGTGTGCCTGCGTGTGTGCGTTTGTTTGTGTGTGTGTGTGTGTGTGTGTGTGTGTGCATGCGTGCATGTGTGCGTGTGTGCGTGTGTGCGTGTGTGTGTGTGTGTGCAAAAATGGACAGGAACGTACCTAACGCACGAAGCCAAGGGGGCAGAGGACGCCCCAGATGCTGACACGGCCATCATCAACGCCGAAGGGAACCAGGCGCACGCGGAGGAGAAGAAAGAGTACTTCATTTAGGCCTTCTGCCTTCCACCTCCCACTGTCCCTCTGTCGCCCCCTATGGGGACAGGCCTTCCCCGGAAGTGTGTTTTCCTCCCGGTCCACTCTGTGTCGGCCTGGCCCATTTTGTCGCCTTCTTCACTCTTTTTCCTCTCTCTTTACATTCCCTTTCCGTCCCCCGTCCCCTGCCCCCCCGGATCAAATCTCACATCGGTTTTTACAAGGGACTCCCCGCTGCGGACTCAACACACACCCTGCCAGCTGAGTGAACACCTCGGTGAAGGATTTACCCTCCCGTCTCAGCCCACGCTCCTGAATACCCACTATTCAGCTCAGCTTTGTTTTCATAGTACCTCAGTTTACACGCATCCACTGATCTGAAGTCAGTGCCTCCTGGAACCGAGCGTTATTATTGTTGTTATTATTATTATTATTATTATTATTATTATTATTATTATTATTATTATTATTATTATTATTATTTTTGACATTAGAGATCCCTTTGACATTGGTTGGTTTGAACAAAAGCTATTATGTTGATCATCCAGGCCATTTATTATTATTATTAAAAAGATGATTATTATGGAGGTACTTCAGCACATGATACCTTCCTTTTTACACATATTTGCCTCCCGTTACCTTGCCTAGAAAAGCGACCGATCCTTCATGAAACCCTCGGACCCACCCATTATTGAACTGAAGAATACTGCTGAAATTGAATGTGTGAAATGTCCGTGTTCTTGCTGTGAACTGAAACAAATGGATTTGAAAGGGAAAAGAATTGTGAAACGGGAAGTATAGGGGTCGTGTGGTAAAATAGTTACATAGAAGTAAGGAATTACGCGATGAAGCGAGCTAGTCAGGACCTACAGCTCTGCTAATGTACAGACATGGGAAGTAAATGGAAAAAGAAATGTCAATGTTTAAAACCTAAAATGCACAGAAACACACTCTGATGCTCTGTCATTGTACTGTTCATAGGGGTGAGGCTGAAAGTCTGTGTGTTTCCACACTGTCATGTTTGCCTGTGCTTTAATGCTCATTGTTGGATGGAAGGCGGAATAAAGTTTTGATAATACCGAAGCACAAATTTAACACAGGAACGTTATGATTTTGATAAGCACGGGGCTGTCTCAGAATTCAGAATGAGTCCGAATTTGTTGCGATGTGACTCAAGGCGCTGGATGTAGGCAGCCCGTGACTAAGTCCAGTCAGAGAATTCATTAAAACAGGAAAATCTTTTTGAAAAAACACACAAAATGTTCACTTATTTTACTCATGTAATAAATGATTCCCTTGTTAATATGGCTGTATATTACATTTGCTGAATGTGATTATTAGTGAAAAAGTGGTTAGACTTTGCAATTCCTCATACCTTACAATTTGTATATTAGCCTATTTATATATTGAAATATTATATAAACCTGTTTAATTGGTCAATGCTCATATTCAAACTGAATATTTTAGCTCAACTGCAATGAACACAGCGAGGATTTTCGAGACATTTTTGTGTAATGTAATACAACAGACACAAAGTTGTACGGTGACTGTAAAATGGTCAGTAATACATTGAATTCAGTATGCTTGTTGGAGTTGAGCCCATTAATTTGTTTCAGCACACGACATGTATATACTGTGCAAAGTAAACCAAGTTGAATATGTTGATTATGTTGATTTGTTTAAATTTGATTTGAAATTATTTTACTTGCAGCTCTAGTGCAAACATTTATTGTTGTCTTTTTTATGAGGACTGTAGCAGCACTCACATATTTTGAGGACTGTAACAGCACTCACACATTCTGAGGACTGTAACAGCACTCACATATTTTGAGGACTGTAACAGCACTCACACATTCTGAGGACTGTAACAGCACTCACATATTTTGGTGTGCTAATTTGTTCTGCAATGCTAATGGACGTTATCCCTTTGGAAAGACAGTGGGTCAATACAAGACTTTGGGTCGATACAAGTTACAAAAAAAAGAATGTTATTTTGCTTATGCGAGTATTTTCTACCATTTCATCTTTGTGTCGATTATGTAAAGTATGACTACCCTTTTCCTTAATAAGATTTGGAAGGATTTCAGTCAAATCAGTGCTTTTTGTCATTCTTCTTCTTCTAATTATTATTATTATTATTATTATTATTATTATTATTATTATTATTATTATTATTATTATTATCATCATCATGTGATACGGTTTAATATATGGACAAATCCATGTTGGTCCCATTTTTCTGTTTTAAGACTAAATTGATTGATTTGTTTATCTTTTAAAAATATATATTTTTCAAATATATATAACACCTACATATTAGACTGCTAAGTTGACATTAGTCACTGATGAGCATAGGCACCGAATAAACAAATTTGTAATTACTTTTTTTTTTTTACCTCTTCTCTATCATTCATTTAATTAGTGGTCAGAAACCACTAGGAGAACTGATGAGGTGCAGGTGAATATGTAAATCCAGTTAGGGAGAAATGACAAACACATGTCATGGCCCACCGCTCTGTTGTTCCTGCCGTGGTCTTTTATAATTGCAGGTTAAACAAAAATGTAACGCACATTAAACATCTGGGAAACATTTTAGTCAGCCACATTCAATGGCAGTGCGATAAGGACAGCTGATGTCGTCGTTCCTATAAAGGGCTGGCATGACTGGTGTGCATTTCCAGCCAACATTTAAGCCTCGCAGTAATTACGTTCCAGGGCGGATTCTGATTGCCGTCTGCCTTTTTGCCTCCGCTATGCCCGTGTGTGTGGACGAAAGGTTCCAAAGTGAATTACACGTTCTCCTTACCATTTCTTGGAACGGAAGGAAAACCCACAAACCTGTGTTTGTACGACAGGTGGGAAGCGTAATGCTCCATATTTTGCTGGCGTGTTATAGCGCTTGCAAGCCTTACGGGTCAGCATACTCCTGCACACCTCTTCAAGGCTGCATGGTTCAGCATCCGTCAAGCCCTGGGATTGCTGGGATTTATCCTTTGGGTATCACGGGCACGGGTTGTTTTATGGACCCAAACGCAGACACAGAGACACGGAAACGGAGGGGTGAGGAAAACGCCGGATTTCACCAATACAAGCAAAAAAAAGTGGTGTAGCAAAAAACACTGGGAGACAGAGACAGAGAAAGAGACAGAGGGCGAATGAAAACCAAAGCTGAATGAAACAGTGCACATGGGTTAGTGGAATGTGAATTGAATGATTGGTTGACTGAAATTGTGACGGATAAACAGAAACGGTGAAGGTGAAACGTGACATTGGGAAGGAGGATTAGAGTTAGACCCTCAACGTTGACTGCTTTTCTGCAGGATTTAAGCTCTATTTTTCAATTATTAAGATTTGATTTAATAGCTTCCTACATGCCTTGTTTTGTTTGTTTGTTTGCATGTCGTTTTTGTGTTTTTTAGGGATGCATGAAGTAGTTTTTGAGAGTGAAACCATTTTCACAACCATGTACAAGTCCTCTTTAAAATAATTACCAGCTGGAAGGAATGTGAAGTGTGATGTGCACTGACGATACTAAGTCCTGTGCCTTCTTGTTTTTGCAAAGGCTGGTTTTGGGTCCTGACGGAGGGTCCGACACCACTCTCCAGAAAAAAAACGGTTGTGTTGGAGGGCTTAGAGGAAAGCTGGCTTTCAAAGGTGCACATGTGTCTCCCTACAGAAAAAAAAAAAGGACGCACAGAGAAGTGTTGGTCCGGCTAATTTCACTTCCTTTCGGTTTTCCCCACAGTATGCAGCTTGTGCGTAATTCTAGAGGAGAACTGACGTGACTCTACTGTCGTCACAAGTTGGGTTGCACAAGGGCGACTCAACCGGGTTAGTCACTGTCACGCACAAAAATTGGAATAGCTTACTGGGCACTTTGTTATTCAGCATAGTTTTACTTCAGTTGCAATAAATGCATGCACATTTTGGTGGTCCAAAATGAGACGAAGGGTTTTCGACCGCTTCCCTTTGCGTTCCCTGGTCTCCAGGGCGTAAGTTGTAGGTCCCCGTGTAACCGGTTTCAGTGAGTGCTTAAATAATAATTTAACACTGACAGAACATTAACTCAAGGTTCTGGAAGAACTCTCACCTAATCAAACCTTCTTTCACTTCCCAGACATGTAGAATTCTTTAATCTTGAGTACTGACCTTTTAGATGAATGATACGGTTTCTATCATCCATGTCTTAGAGGGGCGCTCGGCCGGCATAATAAAAAGGAGACGGCGTCTGTCCTTTCCTTTTTTTTATCTGAAGAAGTCTTGTCTAGATTTTCGCTGTAATAACATGCAGTAGCTTCAGCAAAATGTTGTAGATTCTGTGGCTAAAACTGTGTTTACTGTGTACAATTTCTGAGAAGAACTTAGCAGTGTGCTGGTGTTCAGAACACCCAACATCCATCTCCTTGTCCAAAGGTCGGGACCCTGCCAACTACATCTCACGGCAGAGTGCATCTCAGTGTGTGCAAATCAGAATGCATGAAATGTAAAGACGGGCCGGCGTTACTTACAAAACAGATTATCGCTGAAATGGTAAAGGAGGAACGAATCGGCTCGGTGGGATTCTAGTACTCTGGTGGGGAGGTTGCGTGGGTCAGCTTCACTATGCTCTGGAGTTTGGGGTTGTAGGCCCCTCCCCACAAAATTCCGGCAGAATCTCCCCAGCCAACGAAAAAATCCTACGAATCCTTTGAGTTGATTGGCTGGTGCCTCAGCTTATTTCCTCCTGCAAACGGATCCTGCTGGAGATCTGTGATATTTCTAATCTTGTCCCTTTCTCCTCATTATTCTCTCTCTCAATGAGAGCATCACTTGGTTCAGCCTCTTTCCTCTTTCTCAGCCCATACCTGGGTCTCCTAGTGTTTATAACACTGTTGCTAGGAAGAACACACAAAACGCAAAAGAGAGAGAATTACAGCCTGGTACACAGTCATTTTTCTCAGACAGTTTTTATATAGTCTGTTGTTTTTTGTCTTTTTTCGTTTACTCAGTTTATGTTTCCTGTTGTGGAAGCCCTGGAGGGAGCTGAAGATGAGGATCCCTTTGGGCTTTGCTGACGAGTGCGTCTGCCTCTGTTACGGGCCCCAGCACACAAGCTGTGACAGCGTCGGTTTTGTCTGCTGTGATTGCACCAGAGCCAGCTGCACTCAGGCGCGCGTCACGTACTTCAGGTTCTCCCAGGTTCTGAACCTTGATATCGTTACGAACGCCATGCTGACCCTCCCACAGGCACTCGGGATACCGGAAGCATGGGTGGTAGAAGCTCAGGACAGCCAGTGAAGCAGAATTTCAGGTGTCGGACTTGTAACCAGTAGGTTGCAGGTCGGATGCCAGATGGGGCACTTTTGCTCGTAATGAATAGATGGATTGTGAAGCAAATTGCATTTTAGCTTGCTCTGGACAGTGCTCCTTTCAGCTAGAGAACCACAGTGGTTCTTTTAATTACGGTTGCCCAATAGCTGCTCATGCATTGTTCACTAACACAGCTGCCCTCCTCGTCAGAGGAGAAATCATATTATTGTTTGGAGATGGAGAACTTGACAGTATTGTTGGGAGAACGGAATAGAGATGATCTTGTATCATGCTCTGCTGAAGTCCTCTTCCTCTGAGAACTTCCTCTGGTCTTTATAGGAAATATTTCACAAAAAATGGAAATGAGCAAACGGTTGAATTCTGATTCAGATTCCCATTGTGTTGCATTCATTTTAATTAATGCTGCTTGGCAAAGTTACGGGTATTCACTAATTAACAAAGGTCAGAATGTTTTTTCTTTCCTGGCGACTCTGGAGCTATGTGAGAAGATTTCCGTTCACAGTGGCCTGTCGACGAGTTCTCCGTAGGAGAGCACACTTTCAGCACCACTAGACGGAAAAACGTGTGGATGTATTGGCCAATCGGTCTGTTCGCCTCTCGCCTGGAGAGATAACAAACTCATGGGTGAAAACAATTAATCAAGCTGAAATTATGTGATATCAAGAAAAACAGTCAGGGTTTCCGATAATGACTTTCTTGTCTTGTATTACTAATTTCCCTGTACAGAAAGCCCTGTATTATCCAAACTCAAACTTTTTTCTTTCTTTTGCAGAGATAATTGATTTCCCTTGTAGCTTTGCACAGTCCTTCATCAGATTTTATTAACGATAGTCTGACATTTCGGCAGGAAACAGACTAGCAGAGTCAATGGGATGGATTCAGTCAAAGCTCCATGACTCCATGATTAAGTTTGGCATTGGTCTGTGACATCATTACCAAAATTGCTCCAATGGCTTCATCCAGAGTCTTTCCACTGTTGAGCAGAATGACTGGAGAGAAACCTGAGTGACGGATTTTGTTTTTTAAAAAGTTTCTTCCTCATTAATTCTCCATTCATTTATTTTATTTTTGGCAGATTTTCCCTGGACGAAAAGTTTCGGGATCGATTTCCGAACAGGTAAACGGCAGCGTGTCCCCAGCTAACACACTATTAAAATAATGCTGCTATAATGTCGCTACATCGCTGTGAGGAGTGTTAGCTGGACCTGGTATCACGCTCCGATTGCGTTGAATTGGCAGACGAGGCCTCCTGGTTACTCACAGGGACCTTTACATATTATAACACAGTCTCTACAGGACGGCAGCTATCTTCCTGCATCAGTTATGGAGGGAGACAGGGACCCACTGCTGTCACAAACAGCCCCTTCCCCTAAGCTGTCATATATGTGAAAAGAATATAGTTTAGTGAAAGGCGATGCTAAAAGGAGAGATATGTGCTGGTTGTGAGGAAGCCAAAGGGCAAGTGTAGTCAGACAGGAGAACAAAGGAGAGAAAAGAAAGTTTAGTTCAGAAACAAAATGACCTAGGTTTTATAAAGGCGAAGGTTTTATAAAACTAATGTAAGAAGTATGGTTTGTTTCTTAGAGACCCGCGAGGCTGTGAGGTGACTTATTAAGGGATAGACAAAGGGATAGCCGGTCACGTTTCAGGTCATGGTGCATTGTTACAACTGAGTAAGCGCGCTGAACGGACTGCAGTTTCTAGGGGCAATTCCAAGAAATTGTGCAGCCCTTTACTAAAGGAAACTGTTCACTCCCTCCCCTCTCCACACACACACACACACACACACACACACACACACACACACACACACACCCTACGATATGACCGTGAGTGCTTCCAAAGGGCATCTGAATGAGATACGGCTTTGATTACAGGTGTAGAACCTCATTAGCCTAATTACTAACTCATATGACTGGAGTCATTATTTGGGGAAGGGTATCACCTGGGGTTTCCAGGTGTGCGACTGACGTTAATTAAGAGGTGCTTCGAAAAAAACAGCCAGACCCTGTGGCCCACGCAGTCGGGAGTTTGACATCGCTGACCTAGATTCCCTATTCCTTTAACATAGATACATATGCAAATGAAATAATAATTTTAAAATATATGGATTATTTTCGGCAATGACGAAGCCACAGAGCGGAGTTTGGGTGTGTGATTTAGTTTTTTTAAATAATCACAGCATATTTTAAAGCTTGTGAACTAAAGCCTGCAATTCTGAAAGCACGCCCATGTATTCCTACTGCACGTGCAATATTTATGGTAATCCATCCAAGTGTAATCCATCTCAGTAAATCCAGTGGCTCCATTTTCTCAGTGGGTTCCTTAGTGTGTGGACCCAGAGACGGACAGCATCCCTTAATAGTTTTGTGTTGTGCTTATTTAGCCTCCTTTCTGTCATTAGTTTAGGGGTGCAGGTTGTGATGGTTAGGGTTAAGATTAGACCCAGGGTTAGGTATCCGAACAATGGATATTCTAGCAGAGAAGGATTTTCGTGTTGACCAGACCTTCACTCTCGGTCCAAAAACAAGAAAACATTTTCGACGTTCGTTTATCTCGATCCACCAGTGAGTGGGTGTTTAGGAGGAGGTGGAGCGTCCTTCAGGTGGAGCCTAAATCCTTGCTGTGGGTCCCCCCCCCACTGAGCCCCCACCACCCCTGCTTTAAGGAGAGCTCCCTGCGTCTCCACCTGGCGGGGTGTAGCCTCGTCCTGGATTCGCTTCATGCTCCCCGCCCTTGCTCCTCATCGACCTTGAGTGCAAGGCTCACCCGTTATTGACTGGCCGGCCTGACAGCCATCTGCCCAATGCTCTCTCCCAGCACAAAAAGGCCCTGCCGAGTTTCATATACTTCAGGTGGGCCACGCTCCTCCATCTGACGGTCTTCGTGACTCATCCCTACGCCCTTTACTTCAAAGTTATCCATTTATAAAGTTGATACTACGTTTTCTGAAGCAATTTTGATTAATGCAGGAGGCTTCAGCAGCAGTGCCCCTAGCACACGGATGGGGTCCAGAGCCATGGCTTTAAGCACTCTGCCACCTGCTGACCGAATTCGGCAATGCCAAAACCTGGGAAACGGACCCATTGCAAAAGATGTCCAATTAAACGCAACTGATGAACTGCCAGTGCCATCAAGCATGCCTGCCGGTTATCAAACGCACAGCAAAAACAACAACAACAACAAAACTCTCATCAACCTAACAATAGCTGAGATAGGGTTATTGCTTTAAATGGGCCCTATGTATCAGGCAAACTTGATGTGCTTTGTTAAATCCAAAGGATGAATCAGGATTGGCTCTGATTGTTTTTGGTTTATCGGAGATGGTGTTGAAATCTACAGATTTCCTATTAATTTATCGTTTTGTGATCATGACTGGTTAGTGAGCTGAAACTCTCTGAAGGAAACTCTGCGTACCTGAGAAGAATTCCAACGTAGTCACGGAACGAACAACCAACGCATCTCCCTTCCTTAGCTCTTAAAAATCGGGAGCTGGAGATATGTTGTGGAGCGAGCGAGGGTTATTTAAAAATGGAATGGGTGCAGTTAACTGTGATTTAGCCTTGGAGATCCATTTGCTTCGCAGTGGTATGCACTGAAACCGGTCTGTAGGGGAACAATAGTTTCCTTTAGAGTTCCGTACCTTATGCTCTCCCGTCTCTCTGCACAGCCCGAAAATAAGGCATGATGGCAGGATTGCCTGGGCATGTTTAACGTGGGGGCTGCTTTTCACCGGTGATTCAAAGGAGCCAAAAGGGAAAGCTTAATTTGCTGCTGAATTGGACCTGCTGTTGTGACCTTGAAGGTCTGGAGAGCAAAAGTGGATGAGTAAAGTAAGCTTGGGTAAATTGTTCAGCGCAAGCCTGCTGCAGGACCTTCCCCTGGCAAGTTAGACAAATGGCTTCATTTTGCAGTCTGTGCACGGCACCAAACCACACTAAACCACTTAAAACACATAGCTCAACGAAAGCCATGGCAGCATAGCGATATTAATGAATCACTCCTCAATACTATGATAATTACATGACGGGTACAAGAGGGCTGTTTCTCTTGTCTCTTTCTCTAAGACTTACCCGCTTGTAATTCAGGTCAGCCGATATTCACTGGAACTCATCACTAATGAGGTAAGGGTTTCGGACTCCCCCCGATTGAAGCGGACCTGAAACACAAAACAAGGTTAATTTTCTTCCACCGAACTGATAAGCTTTCATACGATTTAATTTACATTCAAAACAATTTATTCTACTTGATTTTCCCCTGTCTGTGATGCCACATTACTCAGCTCTGGGCAGGAGAGGAAATGTGCATTCAAATGAAATAAATGGTTGCATTTCTCACAGATTTCGTAGGGAATTAGAACGTGGCCTGCTGTATTTCTTTTATATTTTACTCCAGGCGTAACGGCTTACTGCTGCCGCCTAGTGAGTATTAACGAAAGACGGGGGTGTGCAGCCCAGGCGAAGAAGAGAAAAGTGACATCAGAGACAGCAGCTGTGCCGAGAGGTTGTCCCAGGGCAGAGTGTGTGGGTGCGGAGGTTAGAGCAGGGTGAGCTGAGGGGAATACATTAAACCTGTCCCATTATAGGCGTCCGTGCAACGCTGTGGGTCAGCGGAAATAGGGTTGGGGTGCAAGTGTGTGTGTGTGTAGTCCCTTTAGGAAGTCCTGTGCGCGCTCCAAAGGGTGATAATGGTCAAAGAGGAGGAGGGAGGTGTTTCGGAGAGTTGTCATTCTTCACGGCCTGGAGCAGGTGAGATATTGACTAATCAAGGCTAGAGGTTTCTGTGGCTGTATGCTTGGGATGGGCTGAATTACTTCTGCCACTGTTTAGTCCAGATGTACTCCAAATGTACAGAAATGAATGTAAAGACTGTCCAGCCATGACCATCATGCCTAATTTCAATTTCAGTTTAACAAAAGATTATAAATGCTGAACTGGCGTCCCAAAAAGTGTCACTATAGGATAAAAATATACTGTGTTATCAAAGCCTGCTTTAATAACAGTTTTGACTTTGGAAAAAAAAACTATTTACCACAGTCTGCAACAACAGATTTTGATCAGTAATATTGTTCGTATTGTTCAACACATGGCAAATATTACAAGCGTATATACTAAAATAAGCCGAGTTTGTTCTTTGGTGCTTTGTTGTGATAAAATAAGTGAAGCAGACTCTCATATGAGTCTCTGTAGCCCAACCGTCTTCTCTCCTTCTTCATTTCTGTTTGTTTGTTCCTCACAAAATAAAAAGGCAGACTGCTGAGGTTGAAGCCTTCCCTGATGTTGTTTTCCAATTCATATGAATGACTTTTGGAATCTCAAAGTAACCATCTGGTGGAGTGTTGGTTTAAAATGAGAGGGGCTGGAAAATTCTTACTGTATGTTTCACAACTTTTCTGTCGGTTAATGAAGGGGAAAATCAAACTTTCTCCATCAGAGAGGCATTGTTTTGTGTTTGTTTGTTAATAATAGGATGAAGGCTTTAGCTTTAAATGCACAGGGTGTGTTGCCTGCTAAACAACACCGTGATACTGACATCCAGGTTTTAATGCTCTCTGCGGCATCCGGCTCTCCTACCCTTGTGACATGAGGCAGGGGTTGTGAAACAAGCCACACCCCCTGGAGGTGGGATAGCAGTGAAACAAGCCACACCCCTGGGGGGGTGGGATAGCTGTGAAACAAGCCATGCCCCCTGGAGATGGCATAGCGGTGAAACATGCCACAACCCCAGGAGATTGGATAGCTGTGAAACATGCCATGCCCCCAGGAGGTGGGATA
>JAOYSI010062359.1:0-23632 GCA_025775065.1 Hiodon alosoides | reverse complement strand
TATGAATCAGTCACAGTTAAGCTTTTACAGAGCCATTGATTCCCTAATCCTTTTTGAATCTAATATTGATGGGTACACACATTTGCCAACCAGTGGAAGCCAGTGGAACACACACACAGAGCCCTCATAGCATCACAGGATTTGATGGATCTGCTGTCTTATTAATTTCAGCCACAACAAAATAAATATATAATTTAGGTATAATACAAAGCACACAGTGACTATGCCAATATTAGGTCAATTTTTGAGAATCTTTGTTATGCAAATATTATGAACCATTCATTGCTTGTGATATTTAATATGTTACAGATTTTATTAATCTCCTGTGTCTCAATTATACCATCAGGCTTTAAGAGTTAAAAATGGCTTCTGTTGGTTGACGTCATTAATTTCTGCCAGAATCTGTAGCAGCTTTCCAATTTCGCCCAAACAAGGTGGCGATTGTGTGTACTTGTCCAAATTGTTTGAAGATTATAGAGCTTTATGGCACCCAGGGGCTAAATCAAAAGCAAATTGCCTTTGCACAACAGCTGTGCACCTCCATCGTAGCCTTCATTAGAAGTTGCATGAAAACAGTCATACCTCTTCTGGTGTATAACTCCAAAGTGAAAGTCTGTAAAAGTTTAAGAAAATTTTAACTGTGACTGCAAATAGGACAGATTATCACATGCTAACTCAGTCTGACCATTTTAATTTTCCACAACACAGTGGTACATTTATCTATCATCTATAGTCAATGAAAGAGAAGCCTTCATATGAAACAATAACAAAAAACTTTCACTTCAAAGGGAGGACAAGAGGAGCGTTTGCGTTGCCTAAAGGAGCTCGAAATGTGTTTCTTAATGAAACGGAAGATTCTAGAAATGTTCTGGGTGAGTCGTAGTAGGTTTGCAGAAGAGTGGACATCCGTGGATTAGAAAAGAAGTCAGCTTCCCAGCTTTTGCAAATTTTTGCTGTGTGCATTTGTGTAAAGTGACAAGAGATATACTCATTCATTAAAATTTTTTATTTTTTTATTTTAAATGTATTTATTTATGTCATAAAGCTGGTGCGAGTGGGTGGTAATTTGCACAGAAAATATTGGCTTTGAATTATGAGAAATAGGGACAGCATACGGTCATGCTGGTTTAACTGAATGAGTAAACTTTGTCACTTAAGCAATTCACTTTCTTTTGCAGGTTTATGACTTTGCACAATGAAAGTTGCTGTAGATGTTTAGAGTATCTCCGCTTTTCCGCTCCGTAGAGCTAAGTAAATGTCTTCTAGCCAGAGAGATGTCCACTTCTGCAAGAAAGACAGTTTTTGCTTTTGCTCAGTAATTGCTTCTGTGTTCTTTTCCAATCTTTGCTGATGGACATACATGCAAAGGTTACCTTAAGATGTTTCTCATCCCACCTGGCGCTAGACATGTGGTGATCCAAGAACATGAGGCTTCCCCTCACATTCTTGGTAAGTGGCATTGTGGCTGGGCTCCAATACCAGACGTATATTTGATTGTACTTATTCTGTTTTAATTTGATCAATATTACTGGTAAATAGATAATAAATATCTATTTAAATTGAATAATTAGTTTAACTTGGTCAACATTTCACTTGGTTAATATTTCACTTGGTCATTTTACATTGAAAAATACTGCAATACCCTGAAGATAAATTAAATCAGGTATATTGTAATGTTACTGCTGGCTTTTTAGAACTCAAAATCTGGACTCAAGATCTGGAAAAATTATATGCTAGTTTTAACTCTGAGTATTCATAATGTGTCATAAACAGCAATACTCTGAACATTTTGTCCCCCATTCCTCCCTTAAAAAAGCACTCAGTAACACCAATTCCACATGCACCCTCATGCACTACAGCTGGCATAATGGGCAAAATAGAGCCCTAGATATATGACTGTTTTTCCCTTTAAATCACTATCTATTGATAGTCTATCACTATCTATTGATATTGATAGCTTTTTAGAACTCAAAAGCTGGACTCAAAATCTGGAAAAATTATATGCTAGTTTTAACTCTGAGTATTCATAATGTGTCATAAACAGCAATACTCTGAACATTTTGTCCCCCATTCCTCCCTTAAAAAAGCACTCAGTAACACCAATTCCACATGCACCCTCATGCACTACAGCTGGCATAATGGGCAAAATAGAGCCCTAGATATATGACTGTTTTTTCCCTTTAAATCACTATCTATTGAAGCATCTGTTGCTGAATATCTTTTCCATGATCAGTATTCACATTGTCTGCTGTTGCATAAACCCACATTTGAGCTTCTTGACTGTTTTAGTTGTAATATGAGTGAGATATCCCCAAGAAGTAGGTAAAAATCTTTGTCTGACAGTTTAGAAATGAACAGCGATTAAATCATTATCTATTTTTAAGTGTGCATCTGTGTCACTGTCTGATCAGCACTAATTATATAAATTATTTCTTTTTATTATTATAAACCTGTGTCTATATGGCACATATTTGATTATTCTCATGTACAGAATCAAGGTACGTTTGCAACATTTTAAACAAACCCTAATAAAAGGTTAAGGTTTGTTACAAAAAATTCTCACTTAGCCAGGCTCACTTACCATGGAACCCCATGTTCGCACTTAACATTATCAAGTGGAACTATGCACTTGGATTAAAACGTTGTGCTAAATTTCAGCATTTCATCTAACTGTTAGTAATGCTTCTGCTTTTAGACAACCTTTAATATCTCCTTAGATAATTATATAATGCTATAGAGTAGTGATGATTTAAACAAAGCAATGCTGTCTATCATACTTCATTTATTATCATGTCAACTTTTTAAAGTGACAGATAATAATAATGTTAGACAAAACAGTACATTTGTTTTGATCATTCCCATTCATATCCTGTCATCGATGAGATAGATGTTCTGCTGTAATGCTTGTATCTTGCTATGTTGAACTGTGATAAATGCATTTATCAAAAGTAGGATGAACAAAAGTACTCATTTTGCCATTTTTGCACATATGTTATATTCAAACAAATGCTAGGAATTGCCTTATTCTGCAAATTGACTGTAATGAGCCAGTATTAATTAACTGCATGTAGCATGAATTTGAATTCTCATCAAGTCTTAAAGTACTGTAGTGACTGTAAATTCTTACAGTTAGTTAATGTTCCTATGTAATTAAGATAAATCCTTTCAAAGCACTTTTCTAAATTTAATTTAAATAGAAGGTGGCTCCTAACAAACTGTTGATTTCAGCTATCAAGAATCAAGCAACAGGCCATTATATTCTGAATGGAAAAGGAGAAGAAGCAAAGTCGAGGACCTTTATTGATCTTGGAGTAGAATGGGACTACATCATTGAGGATAACGTTGAGACACTACACACGGATGGACCACTCCATGATGCTGTAGTTGTCCTGGTAACTGTTCCTCCGGTTTTTGGACCAATTGGCTCTTCAGTATTGTTAGTTTCATGAAGTTCATCGTGTGGAGTTCTAATTTCTCAGGGTTTAAAGTGTACATACAGCGTGCATAAAAGTAATTATCCTCTTTAAGTTTACCTAATCATAATCGAAATAGTCACATAAAAAATATGGCCAAATTCCATTGGAAATATGTCATTGAAGATTCTAAAGTTTAAACTTTGGAAGTAAAGTTTCCTGTTTGAAAATAGCACACCAGTTTATGTCTGAATGGGCTTACTCCTGTGTTAATACTGCCACACAGATGTCAGTTTGCAGGCATCCATTATTATGTCTGAGTCATGTACATTTACTGGGACCTCTGAGACTTAAATATAAATAGCAGCCTTAGTCTTAGTTAACATCATCATACAACTTTGCAGGAAACAGTCAGTAATCAGCAAGTAGCAGAGACATTTTTGTTATAAAAATAATAATTAATATATTCTAATGCATTTTCATCATGGTAAAAAAACGTAGCCCTTCAAAACCTTTTAGCACAGTAGGAACGGGATCAAGCAGGAACGGGATCAAGGCCCAAATCAAACAATCTTTTCTCACAGTCTCCACCATGTTTGGACAGGTTTTGATGAGATGGATTTGTGTATTAGATTAAAGAAAAATAATTTGATTAAGCAAAAAAAAAGAAGAATTATTTTGCCATGTCATGGAATAACCAGTTAGAGAGCATGTTCTTTATCCAGTAAAGTTAAAAATACCTGGTTGGGCTTGTAAGCAATATGTTCCATTATTTGTAATTGCCATATCCAAAACAAATTACTTACACATAAATTGCTAAGTTTAAAATTATTATCTTAACAAGATACCATGGCCTCAGCCACATGGATTGCCAAAACATCTCAGGTCCTGCAAAGATACCTGATATTCCCAGTAAGGCTCCAGAGGGAACAAGCAGGCAAAATCAGTCTAGATGGGTAATTGTAGATTTACCCATTAGTTTTACCTGATCATAAAGCTGGATATTTACTGTCTAGTGTTCACTCTCTACTGCCAGAATAGTTGTACATGTGAATCAGGGAACACTCAAGAATAATAAAATGAGAATGCTAAACTTATTTTCTAATTTCTTCTATTTAAGATTATACCTCAGGACAACGAGACAAGATCTACTCTTATGTATAAATACATCATACACGAGGACTCTGTGCCAATCAACAACAACAACGTCATTCAGGAGGATATTTATGAATGGGCTCTGAAGAGTTGGTCCCAGTGTTCCAGACCTTGTGCTGGAGGTATGTTACGTTGCTATGTCTTTCATTTGTGCAAAATAAGATTAATACAAAACATTAAAACTCTTTGTTGTTCTTTAGCACCAAATAACAAATAACAACATTTTTGGTTTCAGGTTTCCAGTACACTAAATATGGATGTCGCAAAAAGGGTGACAACAAGATGGTTCACCGAAGCTATTGTGATGTCAGTAAGAAGCCAAAACCAATCCGCAGGATGTGTAACCTACAGGACTGTACACAGCCACAGTAAGTAATTATGGACTTCAATGACTTGACTGACCATATTGTGTGTCAACCTGAAAAATATATGTTTTTTTTCCGTTGAACCCGTCTAAAGCCTGAATGAATTCTTCAGAATTACTTTATTGACGTCACATTTACAGTATATTCAGGTTCATTGTCTGTGTTTAGTTGGGGCTGTCTGTCACGTTTTGAAGATTTAGGTCACACATAATGTTGTTCCTTGTGTAACTTAATTGTGAAATGATATGCTTAATGGGATAATAATGAGCTGAGCTTTCTGTGGGGCATATTTTTTCATATTAGATAGGTGACAGGTTAATGGGACACACTTGCCAATTCTAGCAGATGCTCTCTTAATAAAGCTAATGAGGAATTTTCTCAGTTCTTGTCATAAACCAGACGTGACTTGTTTCAAGGTTTATTGTTTAGTTTTCTCTTTCTTCATTAGTATATGACTGTTTTTAAGAGTGTTTGTGTGCCGGGAGGAGAGGCACAAAGTGTGATTCTAAGACTACTGATCAGTGACTGAATGTTTCCGGAATGTCCACTGGTCGCATGGCATGGGATGGAATGTTTGTGGCCGAGCACCTTGTATAGTTATCTTATGCTGTCCGTGCCAGAAAAAAATACGGGAAAGCAGGCACAGTGCTCTTACAATCAACCTGTCTGCCGAACTTCAGTGTAGTGAATAAAAAAGACTGACTTTGGGTTTCTAACATTAAACATTATAAAACTTGCTCTATCCCAGCATAGGTTAATAAAAAAACCCTCTTGGAATTAAAATGAAATACAGGCAGCACACCTTGGTAAACAGACAGAGTTCCCCTTTAGGACTTTAACAATACTGTAGCCTGTAATCCATTTTGAGCCCTGGTCAGTTCACATTTATGTCGTGTTTCAGGTTCTTTTTTCAAAAGGAAGGCATTTTCACGAAAGGTTTTTGTTGCTCAATATCCTTAGAAGAATACCCAGATCTTTAAAAAAAATTAATAATTAAAGTAGACTGTAAAATAATAAGGCCCAAAATAAATTGAAGTAACGCCCACAAAGAAATAAATGAATAAAACCCTACAACTGCTCTGTATCTAGCTAGTGAATTTGTATTTACTGGGAGAGGGAGCCAAATGTGACCACAGAAATAGACATTTGTCTACTGTATGTCTGCATCGACACTTAAATCACAAAATAAATGACTCACTGCAACTAATGATTTAATCCATGCAGGCTCTCCAAGATCAGGGGGTCAGTTAGTGCTTTGATTAAATGTTGGAAAAGCTTTTGCTCCCAAATTAAAAATAAATGACCTGTAATTTTTATAGAAACGTGCAAAAAGGTAGGACGGGCCAAGTACCCTTGAAAGCAGAGCTAACGGCACTAATAGATGCTGGTTCTCCGACATTGGTGCTGCTGTGAGTTGTTCACATGTGGAATTTCAATATAATTTCAATAGTTATATGGAAGTTCAAATTGGTTTTATCAATCAAAGAGAGGTGTTCAATTTCTGATAAGGGTTAAAAAACTGTTAATTTTATTTGATTACAAAAAACAATAAGGAGAAAGGGCATCAATATAGATAAATATGCCTACATTTGGCATATTTTGGAATATTATATGATTTATATTTAATAATATTACATATTTTAATGGTTGGTTTCTGTACAGCCGGTTCAATCTTTAACAAAGCATATATCCAATATTCTTTAATAATTACAAACGATTCAACAAGCTTCTCCTGCTACTTCTTGTTCTTGTCATTATGATTATAATTACATTGACATTTAACTTACAGTTGTATTGAAGATGTCTGTAACACCCTACGCGTGCATGGTTCGGGAATGATCAGCAAGCGTTTGTTACTCTATTACTGATGCGTGCTCAAAAACTGATGCGCTAAAACCATTGGTTTTATTTCCAAACAAGACCATCGAAATTAAATGCTCTTCCGTGTTCCCCATCCCTCGTTCTCCCAAACACGATAAACTAAAATAACAAACGAAAAAGAACAACTTTTGTGGAATTCCAATACTTAAACAATATTTTTTTCTTTTGTTTTTGTTTTAAGACTCCAAACTATCCATTTCTAACCCAACATTTTTTGTTATTGAAGATAAACTTTTTGCTTGGAAGCCGTGTTGCTATAAAATTATTGTTCCCTCATATCACAAAACTAAAATTAAATGTCCATTGTACGGATTCTCACATTTTTAATGGTCTATTTGTTTGTGTGCTGAAAAAGGAAATCGATTTTAGCATAATTAAGATAGAAAAAAATACTGTGATAAAAGTAAACCCCCCAAACAGCCTTTGTGATTGCATGTACCACTGTGTGCATGTGACATGTTCTCCTTCATTATTCTCTGACACTCTTGCTGGGTGCAAGTCAAAACTTTGGCCACCCGCTAATCAAGCTTCATATAACTTTATTTAAAAGCTTTTAGTCGTAGAAGAGATGGGATACTTAATAAAAAAACGCTTTCTAATAAACCTTTTTTAAATGTGATTAGCAGGTTGTCAATATTTTAATTTGGTCACAGCTACTTACATATGTCACTCACATTGATGACCTCCCAGAAAAAATTAAAAACATTGAAAAGACTGTGAGTCGAAACTATTAAACTGTACAAGTGATTAGAATGGATGTACTGGTTCAATGCTCAAAAGCTACAACCCAAAACTACTGATTTCCATAGAAATTGTGTCTCCCCCTTACAACAATATTATGAAGGCATTACTTTTCGAAAGTAAGATCATTTATGTATAAATACAATGTGAAATATTAAATATGACAAAAATGCTAATAATCAGATATTGCACATCTTTCGATACGGCAGCTGCAAATAAACAACTTTAAAAGGCCAAATGGTAACTTGAAAATGAAAATCACTGATGGATGTGCGTGAATGCTGGAGGATGTATGCATGTTCTGTGGTTGGGTCTTGCACATGAGAATGTGTGTTGGCGGGACTCTGGGTTAAAGTTGTGATGTACAAAACAAAGTTGTGAGGACAAAACAAAACAAAAAAATAGAAATGTTAATTCTGTAGCATCCTATTGTCTTTGCCATTACATATCATATATTAAATAACAACATATGTTTTTGGAAGTCAAATAGTCGTTACTTGAGTGTGAAGTTTTTTTTTAGCTATAAAGTTTTATTTTTATGAATTTGGAATGATTTAACTTTTTTTATATTTTTCACCCCAGTTTTAACACGGCAGTTGGTCTAAATTGAAATTACCAGGTTTCCAGGATGTTAGAGACCACAGTACTGTAGTTGTAACATTTCCTTATGTGCATTTTCAGGTGGGTGGCAGAAGACTGGGAGCACTGCACCAAAACTTGTGGCAGCTTGGGTTACCAGATCCGCACCGTGCGATGCGTGCAACTCCTTCACGAGGGCACCAACCGCTCGGTCCATAGCAAGTATTGTAACGGCGAAAAGCCTGAAAGCCGAAGACCCTGCAACAGACTGCCGTGCCCGGCTCAGTGGAGAACTGGAGCCTGGTCAGAGGTACAGCAATTACTGCCTGACGACGTCTGACTCGTTTGGTCAATACACAAACCTTTCAAATTTGGATATTCATAATAACCACGATCACATCCTTTGGAACAAATGTTTATTTTTCTTTCCTTCTTAAAGATCTTTTACCATAACACCCATTTTTTAGGAGGGTCGAAGTGGCCAATATTTAAAAAATAAAGTGGATGAGACACAAATTTATTTTCTATTCTATTCCACTCTTGATGGAAAGGATTTATGGAAGGTTGAGAAGCACGATTGTTAAATGTAAAATTATTTTCAGTAGTGGATGTGCTTCGTGACTAAGCATTCTGAGCGCCTTTGCAGTGCTCGGTGTCTTGTGGGGAGGGCGTGGAACGCAGAGCCGTCACATGTCGTATTGGAGATCACTGCCATGGGGAGAGGCCGGAAACCACCAGACCATGTAAACTTGGGCCTTGCCATGGTAAGTAACCAGCAGGGAGAGATGTGGCATGAACTTTAGAAAACTCTGTCTTAATGCTTAAACCTAACATTATTTAACTGGGATGTGAATTGTCAGTGAAACCTCTGTAAACTTTACATTAGTGAGATTTATATATTTTCATTGTCTCAATGTCAGATGTTGGAAGAAATTAGACTTTAGAGATCGCTGCGTCAAATGGTCAAAAGGAAGGAAAGTTTATCTTCTAAGAAATACATTTCTTCGAAGTGACATTGAGTTGGCATAAGAAACTTAATTTGCAGTCGTAAAAGCAGGGTATATTTTTTAATTCATTGAAAATATCGATATGTTGCTATATTTGTAGAATAGATGGAAGTCAGTCAAAGGGGTGCAAAAACTTAATTTCCATTGTCACGAGGCTTTCGTTTTAGCATTTTAGCAAATGGATTAGTTTCATCATGTTTAACATTTTAGCTTTGTTTTCCTACTAGAAAAGTGTTTGCTGTGAGCTTGATTCTAAATATGTCTTGGCAGAGTGATCACCATGCAATTCTTCCCCTTAGGCCTTTACCTCTAGGAGGTCAAGTTTGGTTGATTACAGAATAATAATCATAACAATAAGTATTATTATTGTTGTTGTTGTTGTTAACTTTATTAGTATGATTATTATAATGATTATTATTATTATCATTATTTTATAAGTTGAGGCTTCTCTCCATTCTCCTTGGTGCTACTACTTTCCATGAAAGGGGAAATACGAACAGCCCACCAAAACAGATTTGTTAAAACAGATTGTGATGTCACAAGATCAGTAATCTTTTTAAAGCTTTTTAGAATCAGTGAAATTTAAGCTCCAAATGATGTGATATATTAATAGGATAAATTAAATTAAATGGCTGTTGAAAATGAAAGTGACAGGAATTAATTCAATGGATGCATAAGCTGAAAACTGCTGAATAAGCAAGTAGTAAGGGTAAAGACTTTGGTAAACCTGCAGAATGAGTTGCAGTAATTTATCTATTAGTATATTGGTTATTTACAGATTCTCAGCATATTTAGGGTTTATTCTTTCTTTCCTGTGACTCGTAAAGGTACTGTTGAAGAGTAGTATAGTGGATAGCTGAAAGCAGCAAAACAAAAACGACCAGGCATGCCAAATCTAGCAAAATAATGGTATATGTGTGTGCTATAAGTTGTAAGTGTGTAAGTGTTGTCAGTTGATTGACCTGTGGCCACCATTTTGTTTTCAAGTTACGCTCAACTGCCATTTTATTTTTTTTCACCCGTATACAGATTTTGACCTTTCAGTAGGCAAACCAATTAAAGTTATTTTATTTTAAGTACGTTATATTAAAATATGGTTTTTACCCATAACGTATCTGCAAACTTGTATTAAATAATTTAGACCCCTCTAGCTGTTTTTTTAGGGAAATAGGTTATAGTAATTTAGAGAGTAGCAGAAACTTTTACAATAAGTAAAATCCTCAAATAAATTAATTGCAATAAGGTCACCATTATTTTACTCTGCCACAGATATTCCACAGAGTCTCCACAGATATACACTATGTAACCATATTGGGGAACATAGCATCTGATCAGACTTCATTGAATATCAGTAGTAAAATATTGTATGTTTGTTAGAGATAAAAGAGAGTGTCATTGCTGTTACTGAGTTAATCAAACTAATAACATAACTGATTCACGGATGAGGGAAAAAGTGGACCAAGGGAACAGATGAACCAAAAACATTTTAAGTAGGTTTTTAAAGGGTAATGATCTTTTGAATTCCTTTTCAAACTATTTCTTCTTCTTTAGATGAACCATGCACAGGAGATAAGTCTATATTCTGCCAAATGGAGGTTCTGGCCAGATACTGCTCCATTCCTGGCTACAACAAACTATGCTGTGAATCCTGCAGCAAGCGTGGCAGCACCCTCACCCCCTTCCTTTCTGAAGCAGCAGAGGTTGAGGAAGCAGTAAGGTTTGATACCGCTCACGCCTCTCGTCCTCTAGACACCTCATCTTACTCCATGGGGCTCAACGGCACCAGTGAAGGACCCCTTCGTAAAAGCCCAAAAACAGCCACAACGTTTGGAAGCACCGCAAAAAGTGCTCCCCCTGGGAGTTCCGCCCCAAAGAAAATTGCCCACGCAAGCAGTAAGATATACAGACGTAACATGTCTCACGCCAATGGTGGCGGTAGGAATTTGCCTCTGATGGCAATTCATGGTGCATCATCTCAGAATCCTGGTGATACGACAGTCCATATGCCTGCAAATGCCTCATCATGGAGGAAGGACACATCCAGAGAAAGCCAGTGGCCCACAAGGTCTTCCGAGGTTGAGAGATGAACTTGAACCCTTCCTCACCTGAACTCTGTGTGTAGATATCCAGCAACATCCTGCATCTTTTCCTTCAGAACATCATTGTGAAAGAAAAAAGAGAGAAAAGTGCTGGTTCACTTTCGCGTAATAGGTTACTTCTGCAGTTATCTGAAAAGCATCTGTTAATCTAACTGCTAAATGGGGGAAAGTACCAAAGGTCTCTGCCAAAAGAGACAGACTGTCCTTTAAACAACTAGGTTGTTAAGGTTTGCTCATCAGCTGAAGTTAAGAGATGTCATAGTGGTGCTCATTAGGAAATGGTTCTAGTTATATAGAATTACAGACCCAGCTATTTTTGGTTAACAGTTCTCACCTATTTGTTATATTTGACAAATATATTTATAAGCTGTCCTGTAAATAATGTATATGTAAAATGTCAGTATTATTTTAAAGATGACAAGCTGATTATTTTATATATGTTTCAAGGACATATTTGGTACATACTATATCACATGCTTTAGTCTTACATACATACATTCCTGGACATACAGAGAAAAACTTTGAAATGTATCAATTTAACATGTTACATGTTTATTTGTATAGTTTTTTTGTTTTTTTTAACATAGACTAGAAATTATCATAACATGACTTATCATTTTGTTTTGTAGTTCTTACACTAGCACTAGTACAATACCACTTACAATTAATTATTTAAATTGCCCTGACTAAACACCTTGGGCCATATTCAAAATAACCAGTACATTAAAATGTGGTGTTTGTAAAATCTGGACTCAGTACTTTATGGTTCTCACTAAACTACCACATAATATTGGGATTCATGTTTTATAAATATCCAGCTTGTCACACCCAGTGTTTTATTGTTATACTGAACATTTGTTTCTTTGTTTTTTTTAATCTTATCAATAGGTACTGTATTGTCACGTAACCAAGAGCTAAACTGACAAATAAGGGAATGGATTGTCAAAACTCAAACTGCATTTTGTTACTCTATTGAACACAAACAATGTTGTATGGTATCCTTGAACATTCAAAAAGATGTATTAACATCAAGGGTCATTTCTGAATACGTGAAGCTGGACTTACAAAGGCCTTTATGTCGAACATATTGTACAAAATGTCTTTCTCAGAGAAAAGGTTAAGAAAGATATTTATTTAAAAGGATTATATCACAACCACAATGCATCTGACTGCAATAGCAAGAAAACATTTTTTAAATAATTCAGTTGTGTTCACAGTGCAACCATTCAAACCCTCTCCTGTGTGTCAATGTAAAGTAATTGTATATAGGATTGAGGACTTATAATATTTATTAAAAGTTGACGTTCCGCATCTTTTATGTGCTACATCATCAGTTGCCAGTAGTAAAAATAACCAAATATCTATGTTTTTCTCTCGAAGGAAATTACCAGCCGTGACTATTTCATTCAGATGTATTTGGAACTCAAGTCAGAAAAAACTAAATCATTTGGACGACCGTAGTTCTGAATTATTTCAGTAGTTTAGGCATGACAATGTTTTCAACAAGCAAACTATAATTTGACTAGTTATCAAAAATGTTCGTATTTGATTACAAGCTGCTTTCCACAGCGATTTTAGATGAAAATTAGTACCTCAACAAAGCTGTTTACTCAGCCAAATGTAGTAGCAGTTGATATTAGTTCAAGTCAAACATCGAAAGAAAATTATTTAAATTGTGTCTTTTGTCCCCCTAAAACCTGGGCTAGGTAGAACAGATAACATAGATGGTGTGGGTAGTTGTCATCTAAAACATTAAAGCACATAGTGCTTGCGTTACAAAGATATTTTTTTAATCATTCTTATTGTATAATGTTGACTTGCTGCCTATAAAGAATTGCTGCTAATGTTATGCAAGGCTTTCTAAAGAGAAGCTAGTGTTTATTTTTTGTTTTAGATTTTATATTGACAATCCCTGAGCCTCAGACAGATATACTGTATAGGATATATTATTTATGTATCCCCAGTACTACCCATGCATTCACATATTAATGCTCTGACTCCTGTCAGCATTTCTCATTCCTAATTGCTTGCATATTTTTCTTCCTTTTAGATATAAAGTGTACACTACTGATGCTGTTTGTTGTAATGGGGAGCACATAGCAATAAAGGACATACTAAACTTTCCATGTCTTTAGTTATTTTTTTGCTTAAAGAAATCAAATTGCAATATATGATTCCAGGCCCGACCCCCATTGACTGACGCAAGGCATTGAGTGGCATTGTTTAGGGGAACAATTACGAAATATATTTAATAAAAATATTAGGAATAAAAAGGATAGAATCATAATGCTTGCCTTTAACATTGTGAGAGCTGTATCAGTTGAGGGGGTACTGGTACAATAACAATGTAGCTAGACCCCTGGGCTGCAGGATCAGTTAACACTAGGTCAAGCATGTGCTGCACATTTTTCTGATTATTCTGGTTAGCAACAAGCAGAGAGAAGCCCTGCCAATTTCACCAACCCTAGCACAGTGAACCGGCAATCGTTCCGTTACAGCAAATTTCATGAGCTGGATTCAAACCAGCAAACTCCAGCTTATAGGGCTCAGACCGTATTTACTGTTTTGTATGCAATTTCACATAAATACTTATTGACTACATCTAGGTTACATGTTTTTTTTAAATAATAAATTACACCTAGTATGAGCTGTAATACTCATTCTCAGCGTCTCAGCGTCTCAGTCTCAGCGTTCTCGAAAGTTGCCAAAGTCGTCTAGTTCATGACATAGTCGATGCTTTACAAAGCATGCCATAATACTTGATGTGTATTTCACAATTTTTTTGATGACCATACTTCCCTCCTGACTCCCTTTGTGGGTGTAAACCCTCCTGCACCTCCTCCTCTTCTTTTTCTTCACTTTACCCCTCCCAAGTAGGCGTAGGAGGAAGTATTAAGCTACTGTCCCTGACTGGTGGGACAAGATTTGTACTTTTGTACTGATTGACAGCAGGCCTCCATCACCACCCTTGAAAGGCAGGTCAAACTATCTGAAAGTTTAAATCATTTGTGCCAAGTTGCCAGATCAGGCATGGCTTCACACACAGCTCATCACTCTCTCTTAGGCTTAAAAAGTAAACCATGCAAAGATTCGGCTGGCTCCGATTTGTACAGGAAATCAGGGGGGACTCAACACATAGAGATGGCCTACATCAACCACCAGGATGGCATGAAATCACTCGGTCCTCTGCACCTTGTGACCAAGCTTTTGCTACAGTCAAACACCTTTTCTCCATCTGGGCAATTAATCGTAAATGCAGCCGCTAATCACCCCTATAGTGGACACTTGGACAGCTTCACCTGCAAGATGTGAGCCTCATTCGGTCGAAGTTTTCGCAACTGCTCAGAATTCTGGGATAATAACCAATTATTGTTGGTTAATATATCTATTTCAGGATATATTGAAATTATCAGTGCCAACCCAATGTTAGGGACTAGAATTTTCATGACAAATTTCAAAAGGTAAGTTTCAATTTGTGGATATTTCTCCTACATTTGCATTTCTCCTACCTCAGTCACTCTAAGAATCTCAGGATAAAAGGTAAAGTTGCTCTGCGTTAGAACTTAAAATATTGTTGTTGTTATTGCTGTTAATAATATTAGTAGCAGTAACAACAACAAAAACAATAATATTCGTAAGTGTAAAATTTGAAGTCCCCATACTCTGTTAAACAATACTAGAATATCACTGTTGTGAACTATCATGTCTCAAAACTGAATAAAAAGTGCCTGATTTGGTTTTTTTTTCATGAAAAGAGATGCTTTGCAGAGAAGATGTTCCTCCATTGACTGTTGAGTGTGAACTATCAAAGCACACAAGAAAACATAAAATAATGAAAACATTGTTTTCTCCTCATAAACACAAAAATACAAATTAATCAAGGAGAAAACTCTTCATTTTTATTGATTCATTTTTTAACAATGCATTCTTAGATAATCTTTAAAACTGCGAGCCAAACTGTGCGGACCTTTTAGTGGCAAGAATTGTCTCTGAAGGTGTGACTGGAACTGTGTGACTGTGGAATAAGAGTAAAATAAGCAACAATTGCTTCATCCAGCTTGTTCAGTTGTTAGTCGGGAGGCTTAGGAGGATGATTCACAGTGTCAATTATAGCCAACATTTCTGGCTGGATATTACAAATGTAAAACCTAAACATTTACAGTACTCTGCACTCCTGATCTTGGTTGGCTAACCTCAGTTTATACTATTCTGATGTTGACGGGTGCACCTGCCCTACGAAGGACAGCAGCAACCAACTGTTTAGCTTTTTAGCCTCTTGTCCAACACCATTCGGCAATCCCTGCCTGCTTGATCTTCCAACCAGCGGACACGGCCATCACAGGTTCATTGTCCTTACTCCCAGGCAATCTGGACGACTGGACTCTGCATGTCACTATAGACCTGGGATCCAAGTATCCAAACAGATTTTTGATCTCAAATGATGTCGATCTTGTAACAGCTGTCGCAGTCCATGTGTCTTCACCAAGTGTGTGGATGCTATAATGGCCAGTCTAAGGCTCATGGGCATGGACAACTGGCTCATTGATGCAGTCCCCCATTGAGTCCCCAGAGCATGCGAGGCAACACACGCAGCTCATTCCTAACCATCTCTCCAGACTGAGAGTCAACCATGCAGACTTGGCTGGTGCCAGCTCAAGTAGCAAGCTACTTGGGGCTGAGGTTGGATTCCTGGTTTATGCTCTGTGGGACGGTGCTGTAGCAGCTCATAAGAAAAAAATAGTGGTTGTCATAATAATGATTGTCAAGACAACTAGGTATCAGTAATTAGTGGTCACATGACACTATGTTCTTTCATGGGATTTCACACATCTGCTTAGATATGGGTTCAAGAGAAATAATATTTTAGTGATGGTTAATATATTTATTTTAGGGAACCGTGGTTATGATAATATAACCCAACAACTGAAATTGTAAACTGATGAATGATGTTCTGGTAATTATCATGAACCTCTTACAAAACAGATATGAGATATTCCTTGGATCCTCTTAATTGGTTCTGCAACCACTATTATGTGATCATTGATGTTTAACTATATTTGGAACTGGGGAAGTTTTTTATAGCTTTATAAGTAAGATCACTGTAAGTACTTTTTTTGATAGCAGTTTTCTAATAATGGGTAATGGCCTACAAGTTTCCCATAATGAAAATTGAAGTGTACCATTACTGTCAAGCATATGATAATGGATCTTAGTCTAGACCTTCTGTAATACATGCTACTTAAGATACATCAAGCTTTATGAAAAAAAAAAAAAAGGCTTGTTATTATTATATTATCCATTATCCAGAAGAAGAAAAAAAACTTCATGGACAAAATTTTGGCGATTGTGAAGGAAAAGTATGTACTAAAAACAGTAAGCAAATGGTGTAGAGGAGTTATCTTCCACTTAATGTGTTTGTTTTGTGTTTGTGTATGTGTGTGTGTTACAGGTGGTTATTTCTGTTGATCCACTAGTAGGTCTGTAGGCATTATACACCCTTTCTGAGCCTTCTTCAGGTATTATTGTTCAATAGTTGTAGGAGTTTTGGAACACATGCCATAGTTGCCCAAATTAGTATTTGTTTGGTGGTGGAAAGTTTAAACGGCATCTTCTCGCACAACTGGTCTCAGGACACTGCTACACGTACATTTACATGTAACACGTAATCCTATTTTACATCAACTTGGCCACTTCTGTTATTGATTAATCTTGGTCTTGTGGGTCAGGATTATTTCTATGTTGTATGTTGTAGTTGGATTCAGATTTAAAAGTTATTGTGAAAAGAATGAAATCGTTCTGTCATAACTATTGTGTTAAAATATAAACAAGTATATTATCATTCTTTAAACACACTCAGCTTTAGTTAAATCTTTCTCTTTTTTTAAAGTCAAATCACATTATTTTCTTTTTTTATTTTGGGCAGTACGTAACAGTGAAACTGACCCATGTAACATCATTGACATTTACCTTCTATGTACAGGCCTAGGCAAACTGCAGTATTTAACCTAAGATAGGTCTTTTTAAAATAACCTGTTTTCAGAATTGTAAAAAAAGAGGTAAGCCTCTGTTTTTTTTATTTCAGAGCTTAGTAGTACACGTAAAAGAGCTAATTCCATCAAAGTCCAAATTTTCTAGCTCTATGAATTTCTATTTCAACTGAACTAAATTTATTTTATTTTTACTTCACAGTTGGCATATGCTGTTAAGTTTAGTAATATGCTGAATGGCATTGGTCCTCGTGGGTAAGAGGGATATTTGAAGGAAGTATAAGGCGTGTACTCATTGAAATAATTCTTCATTCCTGCTGAAAAGTGATTAAATTAAAAGCTATTGCATCTGCATACTTGCATGCCTTTGGCATGTCATAGAATAAAGCAAAGAAGCTGTGAAAAGAGATGAATTATTGCTCATTTTACAAAGATATTCTAAAATGGCCTGGACACAATTGTTGGTACCCCTAAGAAAAGATAATGAATAATTGGATAATAGTGATATTCCAAAATAATTCGTTTATTTAATTAGTATCACACCTGTCTCCAATCTTGTAACCAGTCGTTCAGCCTATTTAAATGCAGGAAAAAAGTCACTGTGCCATTTGGTATCATTGTGTGCACCACACTGGACACGGGCCAGAGAAAGCAAAGGAGAGAGTTGTCTGAGGAGATCAGAAAGAAAATAATAGACAAGCATGGTAAAGGTAAAGGTTACAAGACCATATCCAAGCAGCTTGATGCTCCTGTGACAACAGTTGCAAATATTATTAAGAAGTTCAAGGTCCATGGAACTGTAGCCAACCTCCCTGGGCATGGCCGCAAGAGGAAAATTGACCCCAGATTGATCAGAAGGATAGTGTGAATGGAAGAAAAAACCACGGATAACTTCCAAAGAGATACAAGCTGAACTCCAAGGTGAAGGTATGTCAGTTTCTGATCACACCATCCGTCACTTTTTGAGCGAAAGTGGCCTCCATGGAAGAAGACCCAGGAGGACACTTTTGAAAGAAAAACAAAAAAGCCAGACTGGAATTTTCTGAAATGCATATTGACAAACCGCAATCCTTCTGGGAGAAGACGAGTCAAAACTGGAACTTTTTGGCAAGTCAAATCAGCTCTATGTTTGCAGACAAAAACATGAAGCTGTCAAAGAAAACAACACCATAACTGCAGTGAAACATGGAGGAGGCTTGGTCATGTTTTGGGGCTGCTTTGCTGCACCTAATACATTGTGTCTTGAATCTGTGTAGGGCACAATGAAATCTCAAAACTATCAACGTATTCTGGAACAAAACATACTGTCCAGTATCAGAAAGCTCTGTCTCAATCGTAGTTCATGGGTCCTCTAGCAGGATAATGAGGGTCCCATCATTTTTGTCCATGCTATTTACATTTTTTTTAATTATTTACAATATTATATTGAAAGACAAAATTAAAAGCAAAGTCTGTTTTTTGTGGCGGGGTACCAACACATTTGGCCATGTCTGTATATTATTATATAGCCCCTGAAGTATAAAGCGTGTGTATGCGTGCGTGTATATTTCATAGCGCCCAAATTAAGTGATTAAAGCATTTGCATGGGATTTCAAGGGTTGGGATACATTTGAGGCATGTATAGGATTAATACCTACCACATGCACTGCTTTTTTCTTCCTGCTCAAACTCCATTTTTGCTGAAGGATCAACAATTCCTAATCTTAATGAATGCAGTTTTCAATCATAGGCATCATCGGTTTATGATAAGGGACTGGGTTCTGTCCGGAGAAATTACTTCTTTACATGCATCCCCAACAAAGCTTAGACTTGTGTCATAAAATAAGGGTATCAAGCATGTTTTTCATGTCACTAAGAGAACTACCTGCATTGGGTAACCAGAAAAGACTTTGGCTAGACATGCCTCTGACCGCACACTTATGCATCAGCATGCTTCAAATACATCTGCCGAGGTGGCTGCGAAAAATCCCTTTGCGTTAAATCCTTTACGAATAGATGTGTATGTGCGTGTGTATATCTTAATGCAGAATTAATTACTGGAAAATTATTTATTATTAACTGAATTCATTTGGTGTAAACTTTCTTACTTGATGGACAATACTTTTTGTATCACAAAGTAGCCTTCCATTACCTTTGTTATCAGTTTCCCCCTTTTATTATTATTTCAAAGTTAACTAAAACCGTCATTGAACTGGGATCGGATCAAAACTTGACAACTGGCGAATTGTACTTTACATTTAAACTGCATTTAATAGCTTTTTCATTTAATGAGCAGAAGAAATATGATGGTTATTACCAAAAAACTAAATATAATTTTAATAAATGCGATTAACTGGTTGTCAAAGTTTTGATTTAGTCCCAGCCTTTGTAAGCAAATATTGAGTCTTCCACAAACAGTCATTTTCCCATCCCTAATCTTTATAATGTTTGATATTGTAAGTTAGGAAGGAATTTTCTCAAAATGAAGGTATTTTATTTAAAATAAAATAAAAATCTGTATCTAATTTCTGGTCATTCTCGCTATTATTTTGCACCGAACTCCTCGGGTGTCCAATGAAAGTCCACACTTACCTCCCCACCCCCACTGGTGGATGTTAACAAATCCTTTGGAATAGCAAAAAGGGGAGATAAGGCACATCTTGGAATTAGAAAAATCTAGCAATAATCTCTCCCAAAGGTTGGGGCATTGTGATTAAATATGCAGGATAAGATTCAAGTTAACAAATCCGGAATAGCACTTGCTACTGGAAGGAAAGTGAAAATTGATTTTTTCTAACTGGAAATAGATCCCACCTCTGATTTACACCCTACCCAAGCTTGACAAATGTCAGCCATCAAGTTGTTGTAGTGCCATATTGATCTTGGACAGAAGAATCATCAACTGATATAAGAAAGTGGTTAGTGATTCTTATGTCTTTTTACCTAAAAGTTGGATGGATCAGTTTATCACCAACGAGAACAGAACAGCTTCACATTTGTATGAATAAAATAGTTTAAACGTTATAAAATTCTTACCATATTCTTTCAGTTCAAGTTAGAAGTAGTAGTAGATGCAATGGAAATGTAACCCAAATTATCATTTACGAAAGACCTGAAATAAATAGATTTTTCAAATATAAATGTTATTTTCGTAGGGGACTTTACTTTCATATTTCTTTACTGGTTATTTATCTATTTTAAGCTTACAAGAGGCATTCAAAAATTATTAGTCAAACAGTTCTTTCATTTTCATTACACTTCTGTAAATGTCCGCATAATTTGTTCAATACCTACATGAACATTCTTTGTAATATTACTGATTTTATGTGTTTGCAAGACTCCAGATATCTAGGTTTTTTTTTTTTTTTTTTTTTTTTTCCCATCTTGCAATAGTTCAATTGTTGAATATTCACATGCTGGCACGTCTGACAATAATTTTGGACTCTAAATGATAAGTTATGTTGATCATGTGTATCCATAGTAACCAGAATTAGAAACAAATACATAATAGCCTCACTGTTAGTTAATATTTATACGCTCTTTTTTTTGGCTTCAATATAACTGGAGTATATTGGACCAGAATCAATTGGACCAGTATATTGGACATTGGACCAGAATCAATTAAATTTGCAATGAACTTCACTACTTTTTCTCGGTCAGTGGCAGAACTACCCAAACTTGTGTAAAAACTGTGGTGGGAAGTTCTAGCGTATTTATTTGCCTAAGTGTTAATTCCATAAATTTTGATCTGTGTTTGCAGAGTTATGAAGTTATAATGAGTTATAAAGTCATAAAGACTTCATCCGCTTACCAGCAGCTGTGGCAGCCATGACAGTTATTTGCATGCCAAGTCTTGTTTTCAAACACGGCCCTGCATGAATAGGATCCATTGCCAACACTTCTAACCCCGGCATGCATATATAAATCATTATTCTACTAGTTATTAGAAGTAGAAGTTTTCAGTATTATAAAGGTTGCATGTGGTTTATGTGTATGCTTATGTTTTGTTTGTTGTTCAGTTTGTTTAATCAAAAGTTGTTTGCTAGACTGCGATTGAACAGGCTGTTTTGTAAAGGTTATATATGTTTATAATATGTATGTTGGAGAAAAATGACAGTGAATAAGTGAATAACGTTTTTGAATAAACATATGTCCAATGTTTAATGGATATGAAATTCAAGCCTAAATAATTGTGTTTTTTGGACACATTAAAATTGGGTATTTTTGTACTAACACTAATTGGATACCTTAATTGGGTGTTTCTGGTGGTTATAAAATATAACCAGAAGTAATGTTTACTTCTACTGGGGTTATTAACGTGTTTTATTGCTATAACCCAGATTCCGGAAGCCCTGTGCATAGATCAAATAATTATTAGCTAGTTATCTAAATCAAATGGCAAAGTCATAAAGTGTTGATTTTAGCAGTCACAGTAGCAGGAGTGTAGCATTTACACACAAGATTATTGATAGTACCCCTGTAACAATACAAGTAACCAGGGTTGGGGACAATTATCGTTTTCTACACCCACAATTTCACATTTTCTGAAATGAATACCGCATACTCTGCCCAATTCCAACAACCGAAAGGTATATTTTACTTGACTATAAATGCAAAACATGATGTTAATTGGAATAAATAAATAATTGACCCCAGTCTTGCAAGCAACCGTAATTGTTGCCCGCTTCTGATTTTAATTTGAAGGGGATATAGTTATCCAGCGCAGGGATAATGCAAGTATTCAAAAGTTTAATGTTAAAACCTGAAGTTGCCTTTTTTACAGAGGTCTTTTTGAAAGGCTATGTGTTTTGTTTATGTGCATTTTGAGAACTGTGTAGGAAACACACATAAACAACACACCTTGTATGCAAGCGAGAGAAGTACGACTGCCAATAATTCATATTTAGTACAATAATTATTTTTATATAATTTCGTTACCCTCTGCTAATTTCGAGAAAAGACATCCGGGTCCTGTTCCGGGTCCAGTTTAACATTCAGGAACGTAGGGTGGATTTGCCCCACAGCTTGTGCCCTATTATGTTTTCTTTCAAAACTAGCAAATCCAGAAATCTAAAAAGTTAGTTTTGATATCAGGATGAATAAATTGCGATAAAAATGTAGTGATGTTTATCGCTTATTTGAGTATCACGCGTAAGATACCGATTTGAGTTGGGTTGAGGTAATACCAGCCTGCTCTGATAACTGCTATAGAGGGTGAGCTGTCTCAAAACTTTGGTCCTTCAGAGGTGAGCAAGTGATTTACAAAACACAAGGTATCCTCAGTTTACACCTGTCTACATTATGTTTGATGTTTTTTTACACCAGTCAAGTAAGATTTTGATTTTTAAAATGATTTTGCTCAAATTCAATGTTCTGTTTTTATTATTTATTTATTATTCTGCTATTTGTATATGCAGAAATTCTCCCTGGTTTGTTTAAAACTTTAAAACACTCAATTATTGACAATTAATTAACCCCTGAAATACTGTAGTCTGCAATCTTATATACTAGCAGAATAAGGCATTTAGGGTCCTTGTTTTAGCTATATCATTAATGCTACTAGTAATATTTGCTAGTGCTATTTTACAGGTTCCGCAAAAGGGTAAAATCTAGTTTGCAATTATTCTTCAAAACAACCACCGTCTGGTTAAATGTCAACATTTTTTTCCTCAGTGAAGTTTAAATGCCAAGAGCTTTCTTTGATTGATACCTCCGCGACAATGTAATCAACTGCTAGAATGTTCTGAAGAGATGCACTGTTGAGTCTCTACCAAATATCCTCAACTTATATTGTGCCTTTGTGATGGGGACATCAGATTTTTATTTAATATTTGTCCAGTGGAGAGAGTTCGCATTTGTTACACAACTCTACGACTTGAATCTCAGAAGTCACATAATTTACCTGAGGAATGCTGCAAGAGACATCTGAGATCATGCTGAACATCACAAGAAAAGCTTATGACAGTTATGCTTGATAATGTCTGGCTTCGTAAGACACATACACTGTTTATGCAGAGACGAAACCTGTTTTACTTTGCTCCTGATAACACTCAAATTGGGTTCTATTCTCTTATATCTGCCATGCAAATCCTCCTCACTGTTTCTTTTCACGTTATTTAAATTTACTTGAAAATATATCTTACCTTCATTTCACTGATTAAATTCAAGCATTCATTAGTATAAATAGTTTGTTTATTTCTGTAAAACTACTCTCATCCCACTCTTTTATGTTGGAGCTTTTGATTCTGCATATGAAATTTCCTCTTATGACTAAATAATATCCGTACTTATATTTGATTTCTCACGGTGAAATAAATAAATAAATAAAGTAAATTTAATATATATATATATCACCATTTTTCTCAGTAAATATATTTCCAAAGGTGCTATTGACATGAAATTTTCACCAGATGTTGGTAACAACCC
>JAOYSI010062358.1:42505-53018 GCA_025775065.1 Hiodon alosoides | reverse complement strand
GTTTGGCGGTTTTATGGTCCCAGGTGTTTGTTTGTGTTTTTGTGGGCGCCGTGGCCCTGTACTTCATCGGTTCTGTCTTCCCCCCGGGTCAGACAAAGGTTTTTTTCCCCCCCCCCCCCCCCCCCTCGGCTCACACCACAGTCAGGGAGCCTTACGCTCAGAGAGCAGTGGCAGCTGGTGGGTATGTTCCCTTTTTCCCCTGTGGATTTACATTGCCAACGCTGACCTAATGAGGAGGGTTGTTTCAGTACCCTGTGCTAATGCTTACTTTGCGACTGCAGCCTTGGAATTTGCCACGTTCACCTTTTGGAAGACTGCTTCTCTGCTTTTTGGGATAATGGGAAGTCAGAATGCTTCCAGATTTTTATTTCAGCAGCATTTAATTCAGATATGCATGGTAAACCCATTATCTGCCATCTCGACCAGAACATTTCTTACCTGATTTTGTGTTGAGCTGTTTCCTCCTGGGTCTTTCCTGTCACCTATTATGGACAGTGGCGGAGAGCTGTGGTTAGATCTCTTGACTCATAACCAGAACCAACATCATGGGTTCACATGTTCTTGGGAAGCCTGCATTTTATTTATGTTCTTTTAGCTGGTCCAGGATCCGTTTTTAAACTAAATTATGTTTCTTTGCCCATCCTTCCAGCAGGTGACCGGTACGATTCTGAGCCCAAGACTAGGTGGGATGAGGACTGGGACAGGAACAAGGGTGCCTTCCCCTTCAGTGAGAAGCTGGGCGAGATCAGCGATAAGATTGGCAGCACAATCGACGACACCATCAGCAAGTTCCGCAAGAAGGAGAGGGATGATTCGCCCGACAGATTCAGGTATGGGGGTTTGAGGTGTGTGAGGGAAATGTAGTTCTGATGTCAGACTCATTAGACCCCGCCCCCCCTCCTCTTGGCTTATCCTAAATATTGCTGTTTCCATTCATCCCTAGTTTTCGGCTGTTGAGACTTGGATGTTGGGCGAGTTCCTTTTTTTATTTATTTATTTTTATTTTTTATTTTTTGTTCTCTCCAGTTAATCTGTTGGTACATGCAACCAGTGTAACAGCAGGGTGGAGTAAGTTCACCTGGGTAAGACATTGTCACAAAGAACCCAGCCCTTTTAACTGGTTTTCCGCCGATGTACTGAGAGGCAGGGCATCTAGACTGAGACTTGTGTGGCTGCAGGAGAGAAAAGTCTCGCGGCTTTCCTCGAGTTCTTCCGCAGACCCGTGGTTCTCAGCACATCGCGCCTCTCCTTACTTCCCCTTTTTTTGTGTTTTGGTCCCAGTGACAATGAGGATGACCCAGACAGAGTTTCCAGGAACGGTCGACCCAGGAAGCCCGAGTTCAAGGACGAGGAAGAGACGGTGACGACCAAGAGCGTCCAAATCGTGCAGGCCACGGAGACCACGGCCACGCGAAAGCGGGGCGGCGTCCCTTCCAAAACGGTGGACCTGGGGGCTGCTGCACATTACACGGGAGACAAGGGCAGCCCTGATGCCAACGCCGGCAAGGTGAAGGCTGGGGGAGGGGTGCCTCCCAAATGGTTTGAGTCTGCCTCCACTTTCAGGAGCATGTGACGCCAACGCTGTAGATCCAGAAGCACATGATGGCTGCTGTACATTCCAATGTGACATAGCCAGGGAAATGTATGTGTAGTGTATTCCCCACCCCATCCCGCCACCCCGATCCACAGCCGCTCAACCAGAACGTTCGGCTGTTAGTTCCACTGTTCTGAGCACCCGCAGAACACAGCCAGAATTAGGTTCTCTAAACGTATAAATAACTTCCTGTCAGGGATGGTATGGATAGTCAGTGTTAGACTGATGGCCGCTTAATTTTGCTCTTCAAGGCTACTGTGCATTCAGTTCGATTATACGTTTTGTCCTCTCCATAACGTTTTGCTAGCAAATGGTTCACCCGATGTATGTATTTGACCCAAAGTGTTTACTCGTGACAAAATTGAAAAAACCAAAAGGGGTCTTATTCTGTGTGTTGCTCTAACTGACGTTGGATAGAGGATGTATAAATCAGCTGTATTTAACATTAATAAAGGGAGACTGCTTTTCAGTGGTCTTTTAGGTTATGTACAGGAACTTGTTCGGGTATATGTCACAAGTTTGGGAGTGACTATTATTGTCATGAATTAGTTACAATATGGACATTATGGTATTTTTTGTAAGTTATCATTAATACTACTTATAGGTGTGTGTTTTATTCCATGCTTATGCTGCCTCCTTGTGGCCACTGTCAGAAGTGAGACCCACAGACCTTGTATTACAATCCTGACTCCACTCTTCCCTGTTCTCAGATGCAGCAGACCAGCTCAGAAGTCCGTCAGTCTTCCAGTGGCGGCGTGGCGGACTTGCTGATGGTAGACTCTGGGTCTGTCCAAACGGCACCAGCAGGTGAGAAGAATCTCTAGGTTTGTCTCCGTGGCATTCATGGTTAGTAAGCCCTTGGGAATGGTGAACGCACCCTTTAACTAGGGGGTAGGGCCACCCTAAGGTTACTTTGCATGGCTTTACAGTGTCCAAATGTAAATGAAAATATACAATGTAATTATTCTTGGAAATCAGGTCTCACCTCACAGAAAATTATATTGTCAATGTTGTGGTGAAGAGAATTTTGGATACAAATTTGTATAGAATGAAAGTTCTCAGCACTACTCATCACACAGTGCGTCCATTTAAAAAAAAAACATGTACAAGTGATGGTGGTGTAAAGAACCAAGTGTGAGCAGTTCTTTTATTTAGATAAATGTGTAAATAAATCGTGGAGGCAGTAAGCTTGACGATCCCCAGACGTGGCCTAGTGGGTCTAGTGGTTCTGGTGTCCGAGACTCCTGATCCGAGCTGGGAGGAGGCTGCTCGGCTAAGTGCACCAGATGGGGCCCGTTTCTTATGGCCAGATGAGCGTTTTTCTGCGCAGGCCCAGATGTTAGATGGCTCCCTGGTGGAACTGGAGTGCTGAGCAGATGTTACCGTGCCACCTTGCCAGGCCCTCGCCTCTGTGAGCCCAACAGCTGGGTTATGTCTCCCATGATCTGCGTTATGAGCCGTGCTCCTCCAGAAATTGCCTTGACCAGCGCTAGGAGGATGAGGGCATGCCAAACCAACTGTGTCTGCATTGTAGCTGTCACCAAGTGGAGTGTGTGTGTGTGTGTGTGTGTGTGTGTGTGTGTGTGGTAGGCGCGCGCAAGTATCTTAACCCAAGTTTTGGCATGATGAAAATAATGGTCACAGTCTCACGGCAATACAAATGACAGCAGTAATGGTGCAGAGAGAGAGAGCTGATATACCGTGAAGGTAATGTCTCTGTTTGCTTTCCATCCCCCCAGGTTTAAGCTCAGACCTGATTAGCGGATTCGCCGACTTTTCTTCACCGGCTGCGTCCGCTAGTTTCCCTTCTGGAGCTGGTATGTGTGACACAGCCTGCTGCCCTAGGCCTCTCGTTAGTGCTCTATATTAGCGCATCCCTGCGACCAGATGTAGCGCATAAATTCTCTCAGTAGTTGAACGTTTGCTTTTTTTCACAGGTTGAATAACGGCATCTGCTTACTCTTACCTAATACCTGAATGGGGATGTAAAAATGAAAACTGTCAAAGCAAATTAAGGGTTTTAAACGAAGTGGCGCGTGGGTCCTTGAATCAGCAGTGGCGTAAAGATCACACGGTAGTGACTCTTTTCAGCTCCGTGCCTGATGTTTATGTCGCTACCTTGAGAACAGCCCTGAAATATTGATGAGGGGCCAGCTGTCCCGATGGAGATGGTACCTGCAGAGGATAATGAGGACGGACACATTTCAGCTCCTGTTAGACATGATTCACCAACCCCTGCTCTGGGCTTAAGGGGAAGAGTGAGAGGGAGAGAGCGAGCGAGCGAGCATGGGACATATAGGGCATATCCCCATTGATCCGTTTCCTCACTCTTCTCTTCCCGTTTATCCAGAAGCTGTGTTATGTATAACCTGCTGTGGAAACAAGATAATAATCAATCGGGATCCACAGTATGATTATGTCTGAAGTATTTTTGGTCTCTGTTTAACTGGTTATGGATCAGTATTGAAGGTTCCCCGGGCCGGCTTATCCTGTCCAGATTTAGTGAAGGCCTGGAAAAGCACTGGGTCTTGCCCTCAGGTCCTGGTTTTTCCTGAAGATCTGCTTTTGATTTGCCTCGAGCCACCCTGGTTTGCTTTGAGCATTGGAAGGTGTTGGGCTCTCCGTTCTCAAGGCTAGACCTGTTTCTCTGTATCCTCACAGCCACGCCCAGCGGGACTGGCGATTTCGGGGACTGGAACGCGTTTCCTGCCAGCCAGCCGGCCCCTGCCCCTGTGTCCCAGCCCCTCAACCCGGGGGGAACGAACCTCTTCAGCAGCATGGTGCCCGCTGCGCCGTCCGCCGACCTCGTCGACCTCATGGGCTCCTCCCAGTCCACTCTCAGCGCCTCCCAAAGCATGAACTTCGCCATGTCCCTCTCTCAGACCATGAGCAGCAACACATCTCTGCCTTTGTCCAGATCGCAGGTATGTCCCCATCCCTGTGAAAAGCTAGGCCTCTCTCTCATTAAACTCCACCTGGCAGACGCTGTGCGGCCTTGCTTTACCCCCAGCTGTAATAAGTGCAGTGGATGAAGTTCCACCGAGCTCTTTTTGTTAAAAACAAAACGGAACCGGAGGAGGCGGCAGCTTTTGTTAGGAGTGAGAATTAAAGTTAAACCAATGGGGGGTGTTAAATCGCAGCATCAGCACAGCTTCCAGATTCCCCTCTCCCTGGGGAAACTCACGATGGAGGATGGTGGGATGAGCAGGAACATGGTGGAAAGAGTCTGAAAACCATTAAATACACACAAAAGAACTGACGCTAAGATTTTAAATGGCAAGTTTAGTTTTGTTGTTAAAGTTATATATATTTCTACATGTGTTTGTTTAATGATTTTTTTGGTCTGGATCTCTTGCCCCTCTCTGTCAGCCTTTGCAGAATATCAGTGGACCCATGCAGCCGCAGCAGATGGGGGCCCAGAAGCCAGGCGACAAGGCCTCCCTGCCGGCCACGTGGTCGGACCCGAGCGTCAACATCAGCCTGGACTTCCTTTCTCCGGGCGCTCAGCCACCCAAGCCTGCTCAGCCCACACTCAACACCATGATGCAGCATCACGGTGAGGGTCAACACTTGATTCTTTGTGCCAGCTCAATGGGAAACACTTCCTGCTTCCTCCATTCCAGACAGGGCAGGGCGTCCTTGGCGCCCTGGAAAAAATCTTGCTCTTATCCTATGCCACCGTTTCAGTATTATCTGTATTTTTTTACTGCTGAAAAAACTGTGACTGTATTCTTTCTCTGAAGTGTACAAAACTGAAGGTAACAACAAAAACGGAATTGATTTACAACTTTTTTTTTTTTAAATTGACTTTCAGATATTTTATTCCAACGCTAATGCAGTACAAAATTTTTCTTGTAGCCTCCAGACATTTGCTCAAAATTTGCTTGTAACCTCATGCCCTCCCTCGTTCCAAAATCCCATCCAACATTAGGCCTTTTGAAGCCCAGTTCTGTCAGTAGAAAAGCAGCCCCCTTTGCTGTCCCCTTGGGGATAAAGGTTGCGCCTGCTAGACCTGAAAGCCTGAACTCTCAGGAGACCCCCTCCACTGTTCATATTGGCCTCCTGGATGCCACCCAGTCATCTGATGCCTCAGATGTGCTCGTCTAGCTGCAGCCCTAAATAGAGACGCCAAGTTGTCCCTTGACAGCGAGTGCAGTGTCTCGTCCCTTGTCAGGGACTCACCGTGTTGGCAGGAAGCCTCGCCTCGCCTCACTCTGGGACCCTCAACCCTGGGAGCCATCCAGTAAAAGCCATCTGGAATTCTCTCTCCATCGTCTATTCTGGTTTCATCTCGGGACCAACGTTGCGAGATATTAGCTGGGGGGCGGGGGGAGTGAAAGATCTCTCTTCAGAGCCAGCTTTTAGATGTTCAGGAGGGATGGGGAGCTTGATTTTCATTCACTTTTAGATTTTTGTATTTAATGTCAAGTGTGGAATTTAGCCACATTTTGATCATTTGTTTACAATGTGATTTGTTGTACAACATCATAACATGAGCCTGAGACATATGAGAAATAACCATATCATTTCACTTTAAAAGAATGATTTTTCGTTGAATTTCATGGGAATTAAAATTAAAACGTTTTCAAGATTGTCCGCCACAAAGCCAACTCTAAAATTGTTAAACTGGCAGAACTGAAAGGACTATGAATTTATAGCTATGGTTAATTACAAATTACTTCAAAGATTAATCAAAATCAATCTTTAGTTGTTCCTTTCAAAATAAATCACAAAGAATGAAATTATGTTATGGGCTTTGCTCTTTTAACATGGGAATTGAGTAGACTAGTTGTGTATCTCTACAATACCTGTTGCCTTTTTGTTTCTCAGGTGTCCAGCCACCTGTCAACATTGCCCAGAGTTTTGCCGGTATGAACCTCAACATGCAGCCCGCCCCGGTCCCTGTCAGACCCCCTGCTAACCCCATGATGCCCAGCGGAGGGATGCCTATGGGGTATTTACCCACCATGGCAACAGGCACTGTTGGAATGGGCCCCCTGGGGGTGGCCCCCAGCGGAGGAATGCCTGTCAACCGCGGAATGATGGGAATGAGTATGAACACAGGCGTGTCGCCCGCCGGGATGTGCCTGCCTGGTACCATGGCCATGCCAGTCATGGGCATGTCACAGGCCATGAACCCTGCTACGATGCAACCCAAACAAGATGCCTTTGCAAATTTCGCCAACTTCGGCAAATGATTCAGAGTCTTGACTAAAAGGAGAGATAACTGTGAAGAGAGCAGCAGATTTCAGAATATACAACCATGAAGGATACGAGCTGCACAGAAATATATCAATAATCTTAATCAATTGAAACCAAGGACCTGTTTTTTTTAGGGATAAATGTCAGTGGTTTGTATATCTGGCAAAATTGAGTAATGCATTCAATGCTAAATTCAGTTATTATTATTATTTTCCCTCCTGTAAGGCAATGTTTGCTTTAAAATGTCATTACGTGGCATTACCAACCAAAACATTGAATCCTTTCATGAGCCCACCTTCTCTTATCAAATGTCATTTTGGACATTGCCTCCGTTGCCCATGCTTCATGTAGGTACATGAGTTATTATGGTCAATTTGTAAATATGTTTGGATGTGCAGACAAATAAATTATTGCATTATTAAATACTCGTTTAACACCACAATGATCTGCAAAAGTAACCTTTTCGAAAGACAAAGAAAAACCATAGCTGTTTTTTTTTTTTATTATCATTATGATTTATTTTAAGTTTGCTTTTTGTCATCAGTCTCCGCTATAGCAAATCACCTTTACTATTTTTTTTCCATCTTTATAATCCACTTCCTGCCTTCTGGAGCAGGTTGTTAATAAGATTATCATTTAAAGAATGAATGAAGAATGGATGAATATGAAATTAAAAGGCTGTTTTAACAATGGGCAACCTCTGTGGCCTTTCTGATGGTGTTTGTTTTGTTTTTTATTAATGAAATAGGATCAATGTTTTACATCCAAATATAATAATCAGTAGAGTTAGGAGCAGCTCTGCTCATGGGCTGTGTTCTCGTTGCAACACGGGGTGCCTGATGGTCTATTGATTGCCTTTTTCTACACAGAAATGATCTTACTTCAAATGGACTGTGCGGTGCACAATTTTCACAAACCATTTAAGGAATTTTCAACCAGCTGTGTGTGGGTTTGTGTACTTGCGTGCACACTTGCGCACAGACACACAGTACATGTATGCACACCAACCTAAGTGTGTCAATTTGCATTTATCAGCAGGGCTGTTTTGATCGATTATTGTGAGAACTCTCGTTGAAACCCAGCGAGCAGGGCTGGGCAACGCAGCGCAGTTGGTGAAGTAACGTCAGACTGGCTGTGCAGTAAGGAAAGGCTACCACAGAGAGCTACTTTAATTTACTGGCCACGGGGTCTTCATTGCTCACCATCGGCAAAATCCTTCCATAACCCGGTGGCTCAGAAGGGGGTCCTGTGAATCACTCGGTATGTACAGAGATGTACTGTATAGTGATTTTATGTTTTTTGTTTTTCCCCCAAATGACTCTGCACTCCCACACCGCCTTCCATCATATCTTGGGGCATTATGTATTCTAAATGACCAAATTTTATTTTACTATTTTTTTTTTTTTTTTTTTTTTTAATAATTAATTAATTGTGGGACAGAGGGAAAGATTAAGAATCTTAATAATTTGGAGGGATGGGTTAAATTTGGGGCTATTTAGAATCAAGATATCTATATGATAAAATTCATGGTGTGTATTGTAGGAAAAGGGACCATTACTAAAAACACTATTAGTTTATGCAAATGTAAAACAAAAAAAACCTCTTTCTAAAGAAAATTGACATTTATTTTCAATCCATTAAGTCTGTTTTGATTGTACTCAATGACCTTTTATGTTTAACATTAAAAAGTTAATTAAAACATGGTTTTAGGCTTATCATTTCAAATGCTCTTAATTTTTTATGGCCTGTTAAGAAAGCAGGGTTGTGTGTGTTTAAACTAAAAAAAGAAAGTCACTGTCCATTGTCTTTGGATTTTCAAGGATGGTCTTTAAAAACCAGGGAACGATGGCTTGGCATGGTGTATTTTCATGCAAACCTTAATGGCGGTCTCTAATGGTGTTCCTAATTAAGTCAACAGATAACCAGAAAGGGAGAGGAGTGGTCAACATGAAAGTTTAATTAGTTCATCAACTGGGGGGGAAATATAAGTACTTTTTCTTTCTTTTCTTTTTTTTTTTTATATATCAGGCTCATCCCCTGTCCTTCTATAAAAGTGTGTTCTAGTTGTACTGTCCTCCACATTCACCACATTTGCTTTGTTGGCCCTAGACTTTTATGTCAACTGATGTGAAAGTTTTACACAATTGTCCCCCGGGGAGAGACGGAAGAGGGTGCTTTGTAATATTCTATAAAATTCCTCTGATTGGCCCACTTCTACACATAAGATAAGTGCACGTATCATTCCTTTAAATAGCTTAGCAATCGGAATGTTGTACGTTTCTCAGCAGTTTCCAAAACCCCAGACGGCGTCAGTGGCCAGTTTGGTCGACTCTTATATCCCAGGCTCATTGAAAATTCAACAAGAAAAACAAACCTCTGTTCTCGGCTACCTGGAGACTCTTCCCTCCTAACAACGGCTATGCGCCGTTGTGTCCGTGAAAAGCGGAACTTTACCGATGCGAAGGGATTGGGGCCTGGCTGGACTTCCACCAGTGTGGAGGTAGACAGAGATGCAAAGGGAGCCTTAGGGGGGGACTCACTGCAGAGGATTGTGTGCGCTGTTTCAACTGTGGTTTGTGTGACTCTATCTAAGTCTAGCATTGAATTCCCCGGTTCTCTGGGATGATCTCCAGTGAGAAACGGGGGGGTCGAAGTTCTGGGTACACTAAAGCAAGCCCGTGTCGGTGGAGTGGAGATGGAAGTCGTCGTCGACACTCGCCTCGGGGCCCATAGAGAAGAGCCTGCTCATCATGATGACATCCGTAAACCGCTGCCAGCTGGTCACCTAATGAATATGCATCTGTTAACGAGGCCACAGTGCTTTAATAATGAAACGGGTGTGGGACGGCCGTGGTCTCCCGACAGCGGTAACGCACTTGTGTGTCGCTGTCGCATTGCTAACAGGCTATGGATCAACTGGTGAAGCCCTATGTTACCCCCCCCTCCTCCATCCCCCGAGGTTCTCCCTCTTCCCATAGTAGCCTGGGACTAGAGCCAGTGCTGGAATACTTCTGTTCACAGTAATGACTGCTGCTGTGCCAAACTTCTGGAAAATATCTCGCTTTCTTTTCATCCATCCATTTTCTTTCCTTTCCAATATTTTGTTTCAGAAAGAATGGAGTGAACCAGATAGCAGAGAATAAACAAAGATGTTTGTGTAGGAGGTGGGTGAATTTGAATCATGAATAGGATCTTAACTTTTGTAAGGAAGGGAAGGCACAATTTGACAGAGATCTTGGTCCTGTCTGTGATACCGATGTTTCCTGCTTTGGTGTGTATTCTTGCACGTTGAACGTCATGTGTGGGCTGTCACAAAAACCTGACTTGTATGCCCTGATGCGTTTCTCCACTCAGCCTATTAAACTAATGCCAAGGAGCATCTGGACCATCAGGTTTATACTTGTATATACTATACAAAAACGCCCCCTCAGCTGTAGTTTAAATTGGCATCATTATAGTATACTAAGGAAGGAAAATATGTTTATTCCACCAAATACAAACGGTTAATGTAACTTTTTCTTATAGATGTATTCTTTTTCTTTTAAATGACATTAACACATAGGATACAATGTGCAGCTATCCAAACAGCACTGGAACAAGCAAGCTGACGCCAGTTAACAAGAGAGCAGGAACAAGAGCCTAAAGAGAAGGGAGAGTCTACCCAAGTGCGGGAGTACTGTCAGCCATGTTTGTTTCTATAAAGAGAAGGGAGAGTCT
>JAOYSI010062358.1:0-32732 GCA_025775065.1 Hiodon alosoides | reverse complement strand
TGCTTTACTCTGAGTATTGAATGCTTAGTGGGGGTGGGAGGGAGCTCACTATCACAAGCTAACAGAAGATGCTTTACTCTGCGTATTGAATGCTTAGTGGGGGTGGGAGGGAGCTCACTATCACAAGCTAACAGAAGATGCTTTACTCTTGAGTATTGAATGCTTAGTGGGGGTGGGAGGGAGCTCACTATCACAAGCTAACAGAAGATGCTTTACTCTGAGTAATGTTTCAAACCTAGACAGGAACTTCCCAGTAAAGAAGCACTCACAGACCATGGCTATTTTACATGTTTGGACTATGATTTGAGCTATTTCATACATAAATAACTTACGGTTTTACGTATCGGCAAAATTTTACATTATGCAATAGAAGCGACATTTCTTGGTAAGGAATAATGCTGTTTCTATTGATTAGAAAACCTTGTATTTGGGACCAGAATCAATTTTCCTGTAGTTATGACATGCTGCCAGTAAACAACAGAGGGATCTGCTTGCTTCCCACTGAGTCAAGCTGTTGTCTTTTCCCTTTCTCTACTTACAGAACGGCTCCCACATCTTTATGGGGCAGAAATAAGAACACGAGATTGACAGGATTCTTCCTGACGACATGTGGTTCCTCACCATTTAGTGTCTTGTTTTTAAATATTATGACATGAACTGGAACAGAATTCTTTATGTCTGTTTCACCACTCTAATAGCAAAACTGTTAGATCATAATATTAATGATCTTTCGCCTTACATTATGTCAGGCTCAAGTTAAACTCATCTTAAATGTTGTTCAAAACTAGTTAAATGGTGCCCTTCCTTATGCACAGGGTATTGAATCAAAATTTTGTTGTATTGCAAAAGAGTTTGACCTAAGACCTAAGTATTTCCTGTTAATGTAGAGCTCAAATTAAATTATGTTTTATTGCATGTGAATATTCAGTGAGGCCAGTCCTGCAGAATACCCTGTGTTCATCCACACATAGGTAAACACATTGTATTGAACACACACTAAGTAAACTTACCAATCACCAAAAGCATGCAGTACACTACTACAAGTATCACCACTAACACTCAGAGCACTAGCAAAACCACAACAAAAAAATTCCAATGCAATGATATTTTTGGTGCCCAGAGGGAAACTTAACTGCAATTTTCTGAACTTGTGTATAAATTTGGAGTTGACGTAATCTGTTCTGCTGAAGTTCAATTCTACTGTGTGGTTCTGGTAAAACAAGATGTTGCGGTTGCATTTAGAGGAATTGTAGAGTAATCAATAACTGACTTGTGAAAAAAGCTGCTAGACTGCGTAGACTTCTAGTTACAGTAAAAAGGATAATATGAAATAATTATGCGGTGTTTCAGTGTTAATAATATTCAACATTAAACCTGCAACGTATCAGTCTTGGTCGGTTTTTGTCCTTCTAATAGACACAGCGATGGAGGAGACCGCCTCCAAGGATGTAGACATTTTATTAGTATACCTCTCTGCCACCCTGAAACAAATATCAGAGGAGTCCAAAAGTCCTGGGCCAGGCCCTTCAGCAAATGTGTCTGCCTCTGAGTTTTTGTTCACCCTGCAAACTTGTCTCGTCTGCGGTGAGTGATGAAAGAAAAATCTCTTTACTGGAAATAAAGTTTGATTTCTCTGAGGTTTATGAGTAAAATACAAGATGTTGGATGGGATCAAAACATTTACAATGAAATAAAAACTATTAATATAATCAATGGATCAACACTGCCCAGGTTTGCAGTCAATCTGCTCAAATGTTAAACCCCTGAGTTTCTCCATGTGTTTCATAATCAAAACCCTACTCTAATTTGTTTTGTTTTTATTTATGGAAATGTATTTCTATACAATTCCCCAAATACGATTATTTTAAGGTCAGGGGCTTTAAAAGAATATTTAGGGCACTTCAGACGTAGGGACAGGGCAGTCGGCGGCGGATGCGTTTCCCGTAAGGGTGCTTTTGTTTAGAATTTTTACTTTTTTCTGTTTGTAGTCTTATTAATAATGTCAATTTAAGAGGCATAAACGACAACCTCAACTGTCTCTTCCCACCAAGCATGCCGCGACGTGATATAAACATATTATTTTATTTTATTCCGACTGTCGATTTAATTATGTGATGTGATATATATCTGAAGGAAGAAAATGTACTTCCGTTTAAAATTACAAAGAAATGTTAAACGAAATCTGTCATGGCTGCATTGTTGTGAACCACAACGCGGATGAAAGCATACCGCTCCCCTCAACGATGCCTTGGAAGGGGTGGTGCTGTTGGCAAGAGAGAGAACGAAAGATGCGCTCGCATGACAGACGAGCATTCACAGTCTCGGAAAACGCGAACAAGGAATACTTCTATACCCATTTAAAAAACCATGCACACTCTTTTTTTGTCTTAATACAACATCTTTTTTATGTTTTTATTTTAATGCATTTTATTATGCAATGGGTCCGCGCCGTTTCAGTAAATGCTTTGATTTAGGCGCTATTCAGTACTGTCTTTATTTATATTTATTTTCGTTTCATGTGTGCTCGAAATGTACGGTTTCTGGAAATGGAATATCTTCAGGTAAGAACGGGATAATTGAGTCATCGATTGCACCTAATAGAATATTTAGACACAAAAGATAGCCAATATATTTATTTTGGAGCAAATTATTCTCTATTGTTTTCTGATAGATGTTTTCCAATGAATGTATTTTATTATATATCACATTGTTATAGGTAAGAATAGAATAATAATGTTGTTTTGTGTTTGCCAGATAACTGGTTTGAACATATCCTCGTTTATACGTTTTTTCCGGATCATGTTATTGCCAATCGATCGTAGGAAGCAGCAAGTTGTCTGAGTGGTTGGAGCATTTTTAACTCAAACAAAAAACGTCGGAATTCACGACCATCTTCATATTTAACATTTTTACTAAGACAGTGAAAGATTAAAAGTAATTTTCATAAGTTAGTAAGTTAATTTAATACGTTTAGTAAGTTAATTTAAAGTAAACGAAACATTCATTTTCAAGAGTTACTCTCCCATTTTCGTTATTGATTGGTCTTTATTTTTATTTGTAGAGGACCGCAATTTGGACCATCAGGGTAGACTTGATCACGTTAAGGAATATGAAACGACTTATCCCCTGTGGCTGCACCCCGCAAGACACAAGAGGTCTTCAGTCAGCCTCAAAGTAAGCCTTTAAGCATACTAGTTACATATCTAACGTATGAGCATTACCAAATGAAGACATTAACATGTAAATATTTTAAAACCGAACAACCAGGATGTTGTGTGGTATAATCTGTCTATGTGTCCACTCATGTTTAATACAAGCAGTCTGATTAGAGGCTACAGGAGCATTTCATTGGGAATGGTATTGAGATCGTATGAAAATTTCAATTCAGTAGGGATATACCGCTCGTGTCTGGTAGTTAGAATGAATGAATTCATGCCAACCCCCCCACTTAGCACCACTGTTCCGTTATTTTCCTCACCAGCACCCCTCAGAAGCAGAAATCGGGATAACAGTAGAGGGAAAAGAGTTGGTTCTCCAACTACAAAAAAATGAGTGAGTGTTTTTTTTTCTTTTTCGTAAGATATGTCATGTCTGTCATCGTGTTGTCTGGGGCTACCAAGTCATTCATTTTGTCATAGACACTGTGTCAACAAAGATTAAAAAAGACAACTGCGAGACAAAAGACCCACTTGTCAGACAGTGTAATAATGAAAGCAGTACTTTCAGGATCTCCAATTTTGTCAGAGACAGACTGTGACAGATAATAAATATTTGCATTTGACCTGCACTGACTTGGGAAGAATAGCCAAGAGGAAAATGATCACTCCCTTTAACGTCCGTCAATGAAAGAGAGATGCGACTGCTGATACTCACGGTTAGGTTAACAGGAAGATTCATTCTGGAATTGCTCCTTGTCAAACTGTCCACTGCGATCTTGGAGATGTGTTGATGAGGGAGGGTCGTTGGCGTGGATAAGATTTGGAATTTTATTGTTTCTCTTTGAAGACAATAAAAAAGGGGGAAGGGGTATCTTGAGAGTAAATATCCAGGGATTTGTGGCACTCACTGTTTGGGAGGGTGGGGCGGGGGTAACCCAGTGTCTCCTCCTCGGGGTGTAATAAAACTGGTCTGCGGATCACCGAAGGCCCTCAAGACTCATAATTCTGTATACACATGAAACCACTGCACATGTACAACTCTTAGACTTGAGTGAACTTCACTGATGAAACATTGACCATAGTCTTCTGGTCATCTTCTTAACACATCGGGATGTGGAGCTGGTAGATGAGATGCTATCAGAATACCTGGCAGCCATGTACGACTCCTTGAAGTCTACTCTTCTGGAAGCCAGTATATTTTGTAAAGGCATGGCAAGACATCTTTGGGAAACACTAATATACATTCAGCATTGCCAAAACCACTATTGACGTTCAAAGAAAATATAGAATCGCTGTGTATAAAATGTAGAATGGTTTTCTTTGCTTTGTGGTGTCAGTGTTGTTGACACTTTTAGGTTCTGCTGAGGTTCTGGTGACACAGAGTTCATCTTTTTCAATTTGCCATTATCCTCCCAACTCACACCTCCTTACTCCTCTCTCTGTCAATTATCACTGTACACTATGATGATCATCGTGGTGCTGGCATTGAGCTTTTTGTGGTTTGGGGGTGGAAGTCTAATTACTGTTTATATTGAATTTTGGGGTTATTAATATCAGCATTGAAAGGAAATTAAGTTAAATCCAGAGTCACTCATTGTTACCATCACTGATAGAATAGAATATAATTTTATTATAGTTTTCGAGTTTTAAGCCCACCATATGCATTCTATTCAAACTTTAACATGCCGTTCTATAATTTCATAATTCAATTAATAGTTGTAATATGATTAATCCTAACAGACAAGTCCCTATATATCCTTTTCTTTTGTGCTACTAAATAAAGTCTGTCTATCTGGGGAAAGGCACACTAAACATACTATACTCTTCAGAAGTGTGGATTCAGCCAATAGATGTCACCGAGGTAAAGAATCGAAAAATCGAAAACTTGCTGTGGAAGGTCACAGGAACTGGAGAGTCTTGCCATTATCAAATTAGTTTAATCAGCCAATGATAATGAAATTGTTCTGAAAATCAATTTCCGCTGTCTGTGTTATGAATCATTCTCTATACAATTGTCAGCATAAATCTTTGAGCGCAGTTACAGATTGTGTTTGCGGTTGTATCCCATTTGTAGCCGTACTGCGGGACTTGAGACGCCATGAGATGTGCATCTCATTTACACCGCCGGCATTTTTCACACTGCAGACCTTAAATGCTTTTACTAAGGATGCTATGCACACACGCGTCTAAAAATAACTGGCAAAAGAACAACAAAAAGAGAGGTGGCAGGTTCCACAAGTCAGGGTTTGTGACCTTTATCTGGGTTTTTTTTTGTCTCGGAGACAGTAAACCTTGTTTCATTACCTGTTTTTGGAGTAAGTTGTTCAACAACAGAAGCGCTGTGACTTTGGATATGACTGCCAAAAGGTCAGTTTTAACAAATGTTGACAAGCATGATCCTTACCATGCCATATTCAGTACTGAACGCAGTACTGAATGTCATATTGCCTCGTATCGTATTAGAATATGTGCTGTCTGGGACTAAGCCTGTGACACTGGAGAGATTAATCTTGTCCAGCTGCAGTAGCAATGCTACCCCTATGGCCACGCTCTACCTGAGTCAATGAGGCGGATGGGTGCAGTCTATGCTAATTAGGTTGGCTAATGAATGCTACTGAGTACAGGCACCACACTGTACCAGTCACTCTAGTCCGAGCGCAGACAGCATGCCAGGCACTCTTTAAAGTGCAAGGCTGTCCCTCGCAGGGCTTTTATTTGGGACAAGGCTGCTATTCATTGTTTTTCGACTTGGAGCAGGGCCTTATCCTTTCCCCCGGCTTGTCACACTCTCACATTTATTATTTCTCTCTTTCTTTCTTTATTTATTTCCTTCTGTCACTCTTTCTCTCTTTTTCCCCCTGGCTTGCACGAAAGCATATGGGAGGAAGAAAAAAAAACAGCTGTGAATCTCTAGACATTCATGGTCAGTGGCAGCCTTCCAGGACACTGAAAATATATCTGTGTCCTTCCTCCTAAACTTCTCTTTCTGTTTCCAGGCTTTTATGCTAATGAAAGTGGCTGTAGTCAGCAGGGAGGTAATCTGGTTAAGAGCCAAGGGCTGTGCTGACTCAGGCAGGGTCAGTTGTGAGTGATGGGATGGGCTGGAGGTCAGGGAGCAAGCGGGGAAGTTAATGGCAGGTACTCCCCTCTACTCGCACAACGCGAATCGTCCGACCTTCCCCCGCGACCACCTACTGTAATGTCCTCCAGCATGGATAACGGCCTCCCCCAGACCCCCTCTGCTCATCCCATTCGGAGGACTCCAATGTAAACACACATCTGAGGGTTCCTCATTTGGCCGCGTCCCAGATGTAACTGCACAGACAAGCTCCGGCCGTTCGTTTATTCTGTCAGACCTACGCTAAACGAGGGTGTTTTTATTTATCAGCGCTTTTTCCTGTCTGGGATGCAGAGATTTATTTTCCGCTCGGTCTTTCGCCGTTTTCTTTCCCCTCCCCTCGCAGACGCCGGCCTGCTTAGACAGCTTTTTGGCAGCTCGCAGTAAATCTGTCATTTGGAACCGTCCGAGCCCCCTGGGGGCTGAAGACAGACCGCGGTTGACCGGAGTCGGGTGTCTTCAACGCGGCTGCACAAGCGGTGCCCTTTGTTGCGTCACCCCACTTCCTCGGGCCAGCCCCTCCCCCCCAGAGTGATGTCATCCGATACCGCACCAGAATGTGACCCACTGACCCCGGTGCATTACCCCCGTCTGCCCTTCGAGGGGGCTAAACTAGGCCATTGTTTCAGCAGCCTCCAGACAGCTACGTTTGAAACGTCGGATACTCAATCAAAGCATCTCCACGGGTCTCCTCCGCAGTTTTGTTGCCCTGCGGACATTAGAGGTTCTTTACGTCAGTTAATGCAGGCCCCAAAGATTGGGATCTGAAGTGAGTGATGGGTTAGTGCTGTGAGTGCACAGAGTGGCTGTGTAGTGCTGTGAGTTCTGTGCTGCAGTTCTCCATTACCGCCCAGACCCAGACAGCCACCGATTTCACGCCTCTGTCAGGAGTCTATCTCTCTGGCCAGTTGTCTTTAATTTATGCCCAGCTATTGATGTTTCCACTTCTTTAAAACACCTTACCTGATTTTCACAAGTGGTTGACAGGAGACGAAAATAGCAGACTCGCTATAAGCGAGTTGTTACCAAGCTATCGGGACTTCCTGAAGGGCCGTTTCATCTCTGTCTCCAGAGTGACAGGAGCTACGGGACACATCGGTTCACTGCTGCATGAATTTCCTGCAATTCCCCTTCAGGAGGGTGACCCTTCAGAGTCACACAGTTGCTAGACATCTATATCAGGCAGAGAGATGTAGGGCCCTCTGTGCCCAGAGAGAAGGAGTGTTGGTCTCCCCGGTTAAGGGATATCTGTATTTGCACCACCTGCATGTGGTTTACAGTCTGTTGGGACGGGAGACAAGAGTACCTACCTGGGCTGAATAACTGCAGAGCATCATGCCACAAAACAGGAAACTTCATTCCCCGTATCATGTGAAGGCTCTCCTAATACATATTGCCTTTTACCTCCTTCTCAGTTGTATTTTGAGGAAATGAAATGCTTCTGTCATAAATTGCACGTCTGCGGCTGCAAGGCGGAACTGCTGTTGGAGAGTTTCATAGAATCTGCCAGGCTGATATCCCATTATAACGCGCAGCCTATTCTTGGTGTGTGTCTCAGGTCAGTGATCCCGTAGGTCTGGACTCTGTCCAGTGGTGTGGGAGTCGCTAGTGTAAACTGGGGGAGGACACCTGGTAGGCCACCCGACTGAAACGTATCTCAGTTCAGTTGGAACGGTCAGGTTTCCCCCAGTAGAGTGTTTGTTTGTGCACTCAGCATTTTCAGCACTTACTGAACTAGAGCCAGAACCAGGCCGCATTAAAGACATTTATATGCTACATTCCATTCGGGAAAGACATATCCCTCAAAACTGAAGAATAGGTGGCTCCTTTTTAAGACATCTTTGGAACAAAGCTGGAAAACAAAAGAACAACATTTCTAAACTGTCAAAGGTGTGTTAACTGAGATTGTTTCTTTTAAAAAATGTATTGTAGACATGTACACAACTGAATATTACATTTAATTAAATTTCATTGGCCATCATTGTTATGGTCAATCTCAGATACGAAACAAAAATCTTTTAAGTGAAGAGCAGTTTGTTGTATAAAGGATAAAGTACAAACAAAACGTAATTCAATACATTATTTTTCACACCCATTATCCTTCAGGTTTTCAGTTCATAGTAAAGGTAATCCATCCAGTGTAAGGGAATGAGGGACACTACCAATGATCCCTAGATCCAGCTGAGCGTTTGCCTGTCTTCTTTCTCCAGCGCACTATATTATGTAACCTGTCAATGAGGTGAAACGCAGCTGCACCCTGTGAGCGTTAAGAATCTCCAAGCTGCTCTTTCTGCTCTTTCTGAGTTTTTTATGAGCGAATTAGAAAACGCTGTCCTGTTTCTGTATGAATTTCAGACATTTCCTATCAGAGAACGGGATTTCCTGATTATATTTCCCTTTTTACCAGAAAAGGTCTTTCCTCTGTCTTATCTCCCTGAACCTGGGGTTTGCGTCTCCTGCCCTCCCACCTCGCTGTGTTGTTATAAACAAAAGCACAACTGACCGTAAACAGTTCCGACAGAGGCCAGCAGTCACATCCAGTTGGTTTTTATTGTTGGTCCATCCTTTGTTCTCCTAATCTTTGTTGAAGAGAGCTGTTTGCCCCTGGATACAAGGAGATATGGTACAGCCCCAATGGCACCCGGCACACCTCTTCTCCAGCCAGTACGGTTAGTATAGAATCCATTAAATGTACACAATATCCTTGCACAGATCTAAAAGCATTGGAGTAATTCTATGGCAATGTGCTCATTGTGGGAGACAGAAAAAGACTTAAATTGTTGTGTTGTCAGTTAGAAGCCACAAATTAGTGTTTAAACTGCACTGAGTTGACTGCACTGAAAATTTTTTTGTTCCAGGAGAACTGTTTTTACCAGGGTGTAGTTAAAGGGGAGCTAAAGTCTACAGTGGCTGTCAGCAGCTGTGGAGGACTGAGGTAAGGAAGTGAGGTCACATGGAGGGTTCCTCCAGAACTCTGACTTTTTATACTGTGAACAATAACGTCTTTGTCGTTCTCTACGATGGCTAGAGAAAACAGCTATTAAGAATAAAATTATAGCTCATTACAGCTTTTTAGTTTGAATCACTGAGTCAGGGTCAGGCTACAGAGGTACAATAAAACATGTGGAAGAGATGCACAGAGGGAAAAAGACTGAAGTAAGCACAGTGGAAGATTAGAACCAGATCATTCCATGTCTCCTGCTTAAATCGTGAAGCTGCTATTTCCTCCCAGAGGTCCCGCTGGCCTGTGGGGAGTTTAGCAGAAGAACGGATCTGCATCCTCGAAGCAGCAACATCTGCTAGAGAATTAAAACGCCCAAAAACACAGAATTATGCACCTTCTTCATATATATATAAATCAGCTTGTGGGGATTCCATTAGGGAGATGCAGAGCTCCAGATCTGGAGAAATGGGGAGCTGGGCTGAACATGCCCGGGGACTGGAAGACCTGCAGATGCTCTTCCCAGCTGCCCAAGAGGCTTTGAACCTGTGTGTGTGTGTGCGTGCGTGTGTTTCCGCGTATTCATGCATAGGTGTGAAATTAATATCTGAGAAGTAATCTACGGCCTGGTTATCCTGCTTTGCCAGTGCGGAGCCTGTCGCTGTGGGCATACAGTACATTGGAAGAGCTCTTAAACAAGGATACAACCAGCGAGCTGGAGCTGGTCTCTGGGGAAGATCGCTAACCCTGCAGCCTGTTTTGGTATCACCAGGGGCATGATCGCACTTAACAACAGCCATACCTACCTGATCGAGCCGCTGTCCAATCAGACGCGGCACTGGACCCAGGGGCACGCAGTGTACAGAGCAGAGAGCTTGAGGCTGAAGGGTGGCACCTGTGGACATCACCATGGCAACCAAACCCTTGAGCTCGAGGGCCTTGTCAGTGGGATGTTACAGTCGCATCAGGGGAGCAGAGTAAGTTTTCGGACAGGGCATGTGAGGGACATGGAATGTGAATGGAGGTGACAGAGCTCTTTAAACAAGCCACAGACGTAGCAACTCCATTGAGCTGAGATTAAATGTATTACATGTTTTTACACTGATTGTTGCCGCAGATAAAAGTGTAACACAACTTTCATTTCATTCTTATGCTGTAGGAAAAGAGGGATATCAGCCAGAACATGAAATATGTGGAACTTATGGTTGTTGCTGATTATGCTGAGGTAAGAGCATAGGCTCTTTCATAGCCAATCACCCAATCTCTCCATGCGGCTGATGTTTTAATCTGTTCTAAGATCAGCCAGTAACATTGTCATCCACCTTGATTATATTATCTTTTTTGCAGTATGTAAAACATAGCCGCAATTACGAGGGCACCAAAATGAAATTGCTGGAGGCTGCAAATTACGTGGACAAGGTACGTAGGAGACAGAGTAGGATTTTCATGTCTGATGAGAGATGTAGTTTAGAATTGAATTTGCCCTCACAGGGTGTACTCAGAATACTCCTTGCTCTAAACCACTTTCTTTCAAAGCCTCCCAGAATGCATTGCTAAACTATACACTGGGTTTTATGGTGTGCTTTGTAGGATTTCTGTTATGATTAGTCTTTAAGCTTCATACTATGTATGTCGTTGTCTTAGATGAAGTTTGTGATTGCTGTTTGTCTGTGTGTGCAGTACTATAAGGCCCTGAACATCCGCGTGGCTCTGATTGGACTGGAAATCTGGACGGACCGGGATAAGATCAGCATATCTGAAAATCCTTACAGCACGCTGGGCGCCTTCTTGGCCTGGAGAAGGAAGCAACTTCCACTGCTGTCCAATGATAATGCCCAGCTTATCACGTCAGTCTCACTGTCGATAACAGTGAATTCAATAGCACCAGTTAATTGCCGGTTTACCCTGGTGTTTAATAGTGCTGAACAGCCCCTGTCTCTGTGTTTATAGGGGCATCTCCTTCCAGGGGACCACCATTGGTCTGGCGCCACTCAAGGCCATGTGCTCTGAATACCAGTCAGGAGGGGTCAACTCAGTAAGGCACTGGATCACACAAAGCACTGTGATTTATGGGATTTCTTTTTCATGATTATATGATATACTTAGGTTACGCATTTTAGGTACTCCTATCAATGGTATTTTGAATTTTTGTATTAAAAATAACAAGGACTGGCTCCCTCAGTAAACTGTACTTTGTTCAGTGTGCTTGGCGGTTGTGTCAATAAGACTTCCTGGCCCCCGCCCCCCGTCTGCAGGACCACTCAGACAGTGCAGTAGGAGTGGCAGCAACCATGGCCCATGAGATGGGACACAATTTCGGGATGAGTCATGATGGTCAGGGGTGCTGTCTCGCCAACCCCGATGATGGGGGCTGCATTATGGCTGCCGCCACTGGGTGAGAGCAAAGACCTTTAAGCTGGCCAATTAACAGGGCTGGCCAATTAAAGTAAACTAAACTGATGCATTTCCTAATTAAACTGAAAAATAACAGTTCATTGTGATGTTGGGTGGAATAATACCGATATTACCATGTCAGTACCTGTTACGAACAGGTGATGAAACGTAACCCTTCTGTGTGTCGCTGTGCAGCCACCCCTTTCCCCGTGTGTTTAACTCCTGCAATAAGAAGGAGCTCCAGCGCTACTTGGGCTCAGGTGGGGGGATGTGTCTCTTCAACCTCCCCAACACCAGAAGTATGTACGGGGGCCATCGCTGCGGCAACGGCTATCTGGAAGATGGCGAGGAGTGTGACTGCGGGGAAGTGGAGGTGGGGGATTTCTATACAACGGACCCATTGTTATAAATAGTGTGCATGCGTACATTAACTTAATGACTCATCCCAATGTGGTATATACACTACCAATCTTTTCTGGACACCACTTCAAGTTAGCGTATTTGGTTATTTTAGCATCACCCATTGCTGACAATGTGTAAAATCGAGCACACAGCCTACTAAAGAGCTCTGGGACTTCCATGATGGTACCATCTTAGGATGAAAAACTGGCCTGCATAGAGCCCTGATCTGAACCCAATCAAACCCCTCCTACCTTTGGGACGAATTGAAACGCAAATTGCTTAATTGCCCAACGTCAGTGCCTGACCTCACTAATGCTCTTGTGGCTGAATGGAAGCAAGTCCCTGCTAATGGAAAGCCTTCCCAGAAGAGTGGAGGCTGTCATAGCAGGGGGGGCTAACTTCATATTGATGCTCACGATTTTGGAACGAGTGGGTGGCCACATACTTTCGGCCACGTTGTGTATATCAGACACATCTTTATATTCCTTGAATGTGTCTCTACCCAAACTGCAGGAATGCTCCAGTCCATGTTGCAATGCCAATAACTGCACCCTGAAGGTGGGAGCAGAATGTGCGCATGGAGTCTGCTGCGACAACTGCAAGGTTCAGTTTTATTCATTGACCCACCCTTAGGGTACCTGAATCCTAGGATGCCTTGCATTCATTTCGTAACATATCACACGTTAACCTTTCCCCTCTTCACTATCTTCTCAGCTGAAGAGTCCGGGGGTTTTGTGCCGCCAAGCCTCAGGGTCATGTGACCTCCCAGAGTATTGCGATGGGAAGTCTGAGTCCTGCCCTGCCAATTTCTACCTCATGGATGGGACTTCCTGTGCCAGGGGCCAGGCTTACTGTTACACTGGCATGTGCCTGACCCTAGAACAGCAATGTCTTTCTCTCTGGGGGCATGGTTAGTATCACAAGAGCCACTTAAAACTTGGACTTTTAGTCTTCTAACATAAGGGAACTGTATTTCTGCACACACTACATCACACTGGGAGACTTAAACTTATCTCCAAGTATTCACTGAGGAAAATAGTCCATGTTTCCGTCTACATGGCCTTTCCCAATAAAACTACTTTGCTCCGTCAGAAACAAATAACCTATATGTGTTTTCATATCTTTTACTGACAGTCAAAAGGGTCTGATTTAACTTTGCATGATAATTGTTTAGATATGTTATTTAATTACATATTCATAAATGTTTTCAATCAAGTATGCGCATATGACAGAGATCTCAAAATGATTGTAGAGTAAGCCTTAAATTGTAGGTTAAACATTTAGACAATGTCCTTATTTATTATCATTTGCACAGTAACCACATTGCTATGTTAGGACTTTAACACCTATGCCGTATTGTCTTACTCACTTAGTCATTACTAGATGGAATCAATAGATATTCATGGTCACTCTAGATTAAATCTCAATTTCCCAGAATAGTCTGCCACTATTAAGTAAATAGTGGGCATAATGAGTGTTTCTTGATGCCAACTTAAAGAGTTTCCAATTTCCAAACGCATATTTTTTTGTATGGTATGTTTTTATTGAACGGATTTTCGTAGATGCCCGTCCTGCCCCTGATGAGTGCTTCAGGAGTGTGAATGAAGCAGGGGACTCATATGGCAACTGTGGTAAGGACCTGATGGGGAAGTACAAGCGCTGTGGGGATAGGTGAGTGACTGCGTTCACACATGCATTCTCTCACGCCCTCTTAACTCATTACTATTGCTCAGATGAAAATACACTGAGGATTCTACTTAACCCTTTAACGCCCACATTTCAGAAAGTTCCCTCAAAGGTCCCAGCCTCTAATTAAAACACTGCTCTGTTGTTAAAGGGATGCAAAATGTGGCAAGATACAGTGCCTCAGTCCAGCCTCCAAGCCCCTAGATACCAACGCCGTCTCCATCGACACCACCATCATCCTAGGGGTTGGTAAGATCCTCTGCAAGGGCACCCATGTCTATCGGCCTGGCCAGGATAACGAAAGCCAGGGGGACACACTGGACCCCGGCCTGGTGATGACCGGAACCAAGTGCGGGGAAAACAGGGTGAGTGTTGGTGCGGATGGGAATTTTAGGTCAAAATTTTTTGTTCACGTGTGCCTGCCTGCAAAGTCTATATGAGCTAATCATAATTTGCTTGTGTAGGATCTATGCTGTGGCGCTTAGTGAGATATGCTCGTTTATCCTGGAGGGTGTATGAGTCAGGTGATCCTGAAGAGGAGTATGCCGCAGGGAGAGGAATAGGACTGCATTACTTTTCTGGCCTGTCGTTACACAGCCTTCTTGTTTCACTGTCTCTGGGTTACGCACAGATCTGCTTTGGCGGCGAGTGCCGCAATGCTTCCTTCCTGCAAGCGGATGACTGCAATGCCAAGTGCCACGGACACGGGGTAGGAGACCATGCTGGAAAACTGTGGGTGGCTGGCAAGCTGTTCCAGTCCTCACACCTCACTCGACACTCGTCCGAGCCAGATTCATCACAAGGACACCTGGCGTCCATGGTGAAAAAGATAATAATAGGCTCTTGGGTTGTCGCAGGTCCATCAACATGGTGTGCACATGCGCCAGGCTGATCAGCCACGTGCCCATGTTTGCACTCAGCTCCTGTGTAGAAGGCGAGGTCAAAAAGCACGCAATGAAGGAACATCCTATGCCTTTGTAGGGTTGCGAAATAACCCGTTTCTTTCTCCGTTTCTGTAGTTGTGCAACAACAACCACAACTGCCATTGTGACAGCGGCTGGGCCCCACCTTCCTGCGACAAGAAGGGGATGGGTGGCAGCGTGGACAGTGGACCAGTCATTACCCACAGTAAGACACATAAGCCGTCTTTACACTGCTGGCCCACCATAAAAAGCCAGCTCAGAGCCACGATAATTAAGAAAATCTGACGGAAAACAATGTATTGGCGAGTCTAAGCTCTGCAAACCGATTGGTAAAGATGCAACATACATGGCCCGTCCAGTCAGCCACATCATTGCCGTCTGATATTTACGTTCAGTTATATATTGAATGTATAGGTCTATATACTAAATAGGTCAAAATCCTATTTGTGTTGATTGCGTTTGTGTGTTTGTCTCAACAGGCAACCTACTTCTCGTGTTCTGGCTTCTCCCGTTGCTTCTCTTACTGGGACTCGGCTGTATTGCATTATGGCGTTGCTACAAGAACAAACTGCGCCCTCAAAAGGGCCCAGTCCCTCCATCGCCACCAATGTGGGTGAATTTGTTTTTCATTTCTACGCTAAATGACTGTATCTGAGAGAGAAATCCGCCTGACACCGATTGCTTGCCTTTCCAGTCGTTTCCTTCACAACGATGTGAAAATGCCGACTCATGGTCATGCCAACCCCACTTTCCAACTGAAACAAGAGGCCGGCGACTTGGTAAAGGGACTTTTCTTCAGCAAATTTATTCATTCGCGAGAATATGAAAACGAGGCACTGCGTAACTGCCCTTGTCCTCTTCAGGCTCGTCCGAGGCAAAGTCCAGTCTGCCCCCCCAGAAACAGGCACTCCAGTGTGCGTCCTACCATGAAGCCCCCCCCTGTACCTGCATATGCAGCACAGCATCAAGTCCCGCACATACCTCCAACCAGTCCTGCTTCTGTCCCCGCCAAGCCACGACCAAGCCCTCCCAGCCGACCCCCACCCCCATGTCCCCATCCCAAACCCAGCCAGGTTGGAGAGGTAAGTGGCAACTGTTTCGAGAGATACTGATTGTCACATAGAGCCCCGCTCTGTTGATATTGTTTGCACACAAAAAAAGGATGGACAACAGACAAAACTGTTTCATAATATTCTCTAGTTGTTAAAGGGGTCAGAATGTAAGAACAACACAAACGGACTTCCAGACTTGGCACAGAGAAGAACGCCAAACAACAATGCCCCCTACAGGACATATACAGAAATCGGGGTAATCAAACTCTTTCTTTCCTGATCCTCTAGTGTGACCGGGCATTACTAAAGTTGAGTAAATTAAAAAATCTAAAATCAAATCTTAGATAAACCTATTCATTTTTTATTCTAAAAGGCGGTATTCCCTTCTTTGTGACACTGATGCTGCTTTTTTAACGTTCTGCCCGATTATTTCCTAGGGTTCTGTTTGAAATATATTGAGGACCACCACTGATTCACACTGGATTATATGCAGCAATCATGAAATCCTAAACGACTGGCGCTGAGGAGTGAGGACATCCTTGTATTATTGTACTGGGGTTCATTTATAGAACGATTGGTGACTTCACAATCCTTTTCAATTTGCCTTATTGACTTGAATCAAAAGGTCCTGTATACTTGCATTTGTGTTCCATAAAATCATAGCCAAAAAGGCTAAAGTTTTGTATTATATATATTGGTGGTTAAGGTATGTGTGTGTGTCTATGTGTGTATATGTATATGTGTGTGTGCATTTGAATGTAAGTACGTATATATAGATAGCAAGAGTCTATAAAATATCTTACATTAAGACAATATCATGCAAAGAATGTGATTGCACGCAGTAGTTTCGTATGCCACATTGTGTGATTATAAATGTTTCATTTAGATAGGAAAGTGAGGAAACAATGCACGCAGTATTGTACACCCCTCTGAGTAAGAGGATAGATATTACAGTTCTGGCTCCCCAGTAGCTTCAGGTCGATGGCTTTTAAATCAAAGGGAAGTTCTTTTTTTTTTTCTTCATGGTTTTTACTTGTTTTCTTTTGGATGTATTCCGTTTCTGTGTGCTCTTACAAACTAGCCAGCTCTAAACTGCAGGGCTGTCTAGGTGCTGGAAGTTGAGGAGCAGAATTTAATAGATTAAAGAATGATTAATGAATATATTTATTGCATCACTCTCCAGGTGTTTATTCAGAGGTCTGACTAATTCTAATTAACTATGTCACCATTTGCCTTGTTCAATCAGTTTTAAACATCTGCTGCTAAAGATAAATCTCTTAGCACAAAAGTAAATCTTGTTTCTAGTTGATTTTGGTAGACATCCTTTTTTGTAGGTGACGCAATAAATCTACCTACCACTGTATTTCAGTGCATTTGGAGAAATCCCTGCCTTAGACATGTCTGCTCTTGCAGCTTTCTGTCAAACCGCACTGGAGATTTATTATCACTATTGTTCATTTTATAGTGAGTAATGCAATAAAATAAAATAATCTTTACGAAAACTTGATGGTGGAATACTATCACAAGGATGTAATATCCACGGTGACAATACCAATCGTCCAGTTCTTGCAGCAGTTGAAAACAGCAGAGATCCGTAAAGCCATTCAGCTCAAAATAGCCCATTTATGCCAAAAAATCTGAAGGAATTCACTGGCCAAATATTCTCATCGCATGACTGTTTTATACAAAAATGTTCTCTTATTTCCAGTGAAAGGAAATGATCATTTATTTACTGTAATAAGCTTCCCGCAGCTCGGTTAACCCTAATGAGATGCACAGCTGGGCTTTTTTTCATTAAACGGAAACAGACTGAAAAAGCTACCCAGGTGCACTACTGCCATTTAAGAGTCTCAGATGTGCTTTACAAAAAGACATGGAACTGTGTCCATTCTGTAGACATATCTCCTTTTTCCTACAAGTCTAGGGAAGTCCCATTTGGAATAGTTAAATTGAAAAAGGCATAATGTTTTTTTTTTTTTTTTTATGGCAGTGTTTCTCAACCCACGGACCCAATGAGAATACGATCATTTGTTTCTAACTTATTAAATGTCTCTGAAATAAAAACTGTGTTTGAAATGTATATTGCATTACAGTTATCAGTTATGAGGCACCTGTAACAGAAAAGTGCAATTTAGCAGGACAGTGGTTAAGTTTGTTAATCAGCTGAACAATGAAATAATGTTGATTCTTAAAATGCGTAACAGAATTTTTATTTTTATTTTCATGGTGTAAAATACCCAAAATGTTTTCTTAAATAATTCCAAGGCAGTAATTTTAGTATTTCTCCAGCTACATATTGTAATTGTTTTCATATATTGATTTTAATTCTAAAGAGTGCATCGCAAATACAGCTCTATTTGGATAAATTACATTTTGACCTATGCAAAAGCAGGTTGTGCTCTGTATAAATAACATTGCATAAATAATAAACAAGATTGCTATGTTTGGTGGGTAGTTCCTTGTTTTGCTCGTCCCTTTGTTAAAACCAAGTCCTGCTGGTGTGCTAGATAGAAGTTCTAGATGTCATCATGTATGCAACACACATCCAAGTACCCATAGTGCACCACAATTAATGGGGATTAGAGAGGATTGCGTTTGGTTAGCCATTACCAGCCGCTGGAGATTTGTGAGAAGGGGTTGTACCATTGGACAGGATGTGGATTGACATCTATTTCCTTCATTCTAAGGATAAGAAGGTACAGCTGAATGTTGTTGAAAGCTGAGAAGTCAACTGAAAAAATGAGACCCTTTAGTGTTGTACACTGACCCATTTATGTCCGTTAGAATTCCACCTTGACTCAGCCTATTCATCTTTTGGATCTCCCTCTTTTATTTTTATTAAACGCCCAGTAACAGAATGGCCAATAGTTGTGACACTGGAGGAATTTTACTAAAGTCCAATAAGACATTGTAAATTATTTGTATGGGCTTTGTATTGGTATAACGTTTTCAATGTCATCGCAATTAAGTAAGATCCAAAGGATTTACACTTCTGGTGAACCCTTCAGCACCCCCTAGCACTTCCTATGTTTGGTTGCATGACACCCAGCACGTTTCAACCCCTTCTGTAATATTGGGAGCCTAACCTTTCAAATGTGCCATCTTTGATTTTGTTCAATACCCAAGTCAGCTAAGTGCTTTTATTTCATTGCTATAATCTCTAGAGCAAAACATGATAGATAAATCTGGCTAAGAGATTCACCAGATGAATTAGCTTGAAGTAAATTATATATATATATATATATATATATATATATCTCAAGTAAAGCTGCAGTGTACAACTTGAAAAATAAGAAAAAAAGACAGATAAAACCGATTTATTGTACAACCCTGATTCCAAAAAAGTAATGCAAATAATAACAGGATGCAGCAAATCATTTAATCCCTATATTTAACTGAAAATAGTAAAAAAAAAAAAACTGCACGGGCTCAGCGGCCTTTCTGGATCTTGTTTATATATGGTTTCTTATTTGCAAGGTAGAGTTTTAACTTGCATTTGTGGATGCAACGACAAACTGTGTTCACAGACAATGGTTTTCGAATGTGTTCCGGAGCCCATGCAGTGATTTCCAGTGATTTTTTTTAATGCAGTGCCGCCTGTGGGCCCGAAGATCACGGCCATCCAATATTGGTTTTCAGCCTTGTCCCTTGCGTATAGCGATTTCTCCAGATTCTCTGAATCTTTTAATGATACTATGTTCCGTAGATGACGAGATCCCCAAACTCTGCAATTTTACGCTGAGAAACGATATTCTTAAATTGTTGCACTACTTGCCCGTGCAGTCTCTCACGGAGTGGTGAACCCCTCCCCATCTTTATTTCTTAAAGATTCCTCCTCTCTGGGATGATATTTTTATAACCAATCTTGTTACTGACCTGTTGCCAATTAACCTAATTAGTTGTGAGATGCTACACCAAGATTTTGTGTTGCCTTACACAACTTTTCCAGTCTTTTGTTGCCCCTGTCCCATTTTTTTTTTAACGTGTTGCTGGCATCAAGTTCAAAGCAGGCATATATTTTCCAGGAAACAATGAAACAATATTTTTCAGTTTCAACAATTGATATCTTGTCTTTGTTCTATTTCCAATTAAATAATGGGATTAAATGATTTGCACATCATTGCATTATGTGTATATATATATATATATAGCAGCGATGACAAAGTGCTTTTGCAGATCACTTGCAGAAAGTTCCTTTTAATAGGGCGCGAAAGTATTAAGTTTGAATGTCGTTAAAGTAAATGTGTTTTTATGTGATTGCATCAAAAGGGACTCGGTTTAATACAAATGTTGAATGAATATAAATTACGGTGGCCACGCAGCGCATATTGCGCATTTTACATAGCGCACTTTAATAAACTTCGTATTCATGTAGGCTACGCGTTATTTACGTACATTCGTCAGACATTTACATCATTCTTCTGATGTATGTAAATTACACATCCTATTTATCCATGTATGTACATTACAGTAATGACTGGCACGCCGAATGATGAGTAGATAGGTAAAATTATCAAGGAGCGAGATGCAGTACAGGAAATATAGAAAAGGGGTTATATTCAGTGACGTACTCACCGATGCAATATTTCTAGTTTACCTCGTTTCCCGTTAACAGTTAATAATGATTCAAGTGGTACGCTTCTCGTGAACGGTCAACACAATCTTCTAACAATCAGACTTCATAAAATACCACGGTCTCAAGGATGTTCAGCTCTACTTGCAACGCAAACGCTATGATTTCGATTGACGTTAAATGTAGCGAATAATAAAAGAGACAGGAGGTGACGCAAGAAAATCTGCAGGAAGAGGAATCACAGAACTTGCTTGTTTTCCTGTAATGGCGGATCACGTAGACGGAGACAGTATTGGATACGACGAAAACAGGTTAGTTGATGTATTGATTTTACTCACTCACTTTGATCGGGATGACCTTCCGAAAGATGTTATTTTGATATTATTAAGCAGCAAAGAAGTACTGCTTTTGGTTTTTGTATGGCTAACTTCACTGCATCAAAACCGCTTAAGTAATTGTCTAGCTCGTGTTAGCTCTTTCTCTAAAACATTTTTGTCGGAACGGCATATTCGGTTAGTTTATATCCGCGATGGTGATTAGCATGTCACATACATGTTGTAGATTATTTGCAGGGTAGTTTAGTGGTTTACTTTAAACGTGTACTACTCGTTATTTTGCATTGAACATGACTGTGTTCTACACAATATGGAAGCGGAAAAGTAGCGGCTGAATGAATGAACAGAAAGCAATCTAACTACTGGTATATCCTAGCCCATCTTTGTATTGTTAGGGATCGTAGTAAATTATCAAGGAAGATAACATTTAAAGATGGCATGTTTATTTGTTTACAAGCTGATTCGTCACTTGGAAGGGTGCTATGTAAATTCTCTGCCATTGTTGATTGGATGGCATACGCATAAATTCATACCAGTATTATCTCAATTGAACCAGCATCGTCTCAATTGAACGGTATTTCTTGGCTATTTTGGGCTTCTGTTAATTCCTTCCGTTTAACTGAATTAAACTAGTAATTCTGTTATCACGTGATACATTAATGTTCGTCTTTAGACAGACATTAATACGTTTCTTCACGATTAATTGTGTTATGCAATATTAATCTTTTTGTGTGCAGTTTTCCATACACTTAATGAATTTTGCTTGGTTTGTGATTCAATAAAATTCATCCAAATATGTTTGATCCCTTTTTCAATTTTTGTTTGCCCATGAAGTTTAGTTGCCATGTGTCTACCATTTACAATTTACGTTGGTTGGTATTTGTCCCAATGATAGACACGGGTCTAGATTGCTTGTCTGAACAGCAACTTTCCTTCGGTGTATAACACGATTTTCCTTTTTACAGGATGGCGCAGCAGCAAGCCCTGCGTTTCCGCGGCCCTGCTCCCCTGCCAAGTCCTGTCATGCGTGGCCCTCCTCCTTTGATAAGGCCCCCACCTCCCCCATTTGCCATGATGAGGGGACCACCGCCTCCAGCACGCCCTCCTTTTGGAAGGCCACCTTTTGACCCTAGCATGCCACCAATGCCCCCGCCTGGAGGCATGCCCCCGCCACTGGGGCCCCCACACCTGCAGGTACAAGACAGACTTCATATATCTCACTTTTTCTGGTCAGGTTGTGGTCTTAATAGAATAGTAATAGCAACGTGCAGTTTAATGTGTATTACTTTGCACTGTAGAAAAAAAAGAGGTTGTTTTTCAACTTGCTTCTTGTGGAAGAAGGAGGTAGTCATTATTCAGTTGTACTGAGACGTAGTGTGTTTTTAGGGCCACTAAGGTTTGCTGTTTTTTGGCAAACGGTATGACTGAGCCATGAAAAGTCTAAACTTATGAAGCCTCACCCAAAGCCAGATAAAACCAAGATGATTTTCCTTGTTCAGACTGACAGTGCATGGTTGTTATGATGGTCTATGCTAATATTGTTTTATTTATTGAAGTATTTAATATTGCTTTTCCATTGCCTTCTACGCTTAGTTCACTCGTGACGATTTCCACCTGCAGAGACCCCCGTTTATACCTCCACCAATGGCCAACATGCCACCACCGCCTGGGATGATATTCCCTCCAGGAATTCCACCTGTGAACGCTCCTGGAGACCCTACGCTTCAGCCCAACGAGGACATCTGGGTGGAGAACAAGGCTCCTGAAGGAAAGGTACCAGTCATAAAAAAACTGTTACAGAAGAAATCTGTGCAGTGTCTAATGAATAGGCAATAATGGATATATTTAAAACTAAGTAATGTTAACGTGTGAAGTAGGCGGACCCAGGGAGCCTCAGTTCATAGACTGCACTGCTTTTGCTCCCTTCTGAGAATTGAATCTCCCTTGACATGTCTTTAATTTGTGCATCGTATAATGACACGCTCCCTTCTCCCAGGTATATTACTACAACGCCCGGACGCGGGAATCGGCCTGGAGTAAGCCAGAAGGCGTGAAGGTGATCCAGCAGTCAGTGCTCAATCCGATGATGCTGACCCAGGCGGCTGCAGCCGTGGCCTCGTCCACCAGCCACCCAGCGGGCTGCACTACTGCTGGTCCCGTCTCCACACAGGCATCCACCCCGGGCCTCACCTCCAGCCCTGCGTCCAGCACCAGCTCCTCCCCCACTGTGTCCCAGTCTATTTCCAGTGAGTGTCTTCAGACCGTTTGCTTGCCTAACTGCCCAGGCGATCTCTGAAAATCGCACAAGCGTTGTGCGGAGCGACCAAAGTAGTTTGCGGTTCAGACTTCTGTAACGTATGTCTGTTCGTTCTGATGGTAGAGATATGCAGCTGTCATGTAATCTCATAGTTGTAGTAGGGTGAGATGGTTAAAAAAAAAAAGAGTAATCCAGTTGACTTCCTTCTGGTATGCTGTCAGTTTTGTCTCCTACTATAAAGTCAGGAACAGATGTCTTAACGTCACACTAATGCCGATTAAGTGTTTATCTATGCAATATCCATACTGTTTGCCCTGTGTATTTATACATATTTCAGAGCTAGTCTACCATTGTTCCTTAGTAATGTTATCGGTCTAATCTAAACATTTATTCTTCCTTGATTACAAATAAATGGTCCGATATCTTGTATATTTAAATTGAAATGAAGGGGGAAAGAAAACTGTTGATCACTGACAGTTGTTTCCTCTGTCTATCCTCCCCCAGCACCAGCTTCTGCAGAGCTGACCCCTGTCGTTACCCAATCTGCCAGTGCAGGGGTCACCCCAGCAACGGCCAGCCTCCCCACAGTGACCACCACGTTGACGCCGGTACAGACAGTGCCCCAAGCGATGCCCCAGAGCCTTCCGGCAGCAATGTCCCACGCTGTACCCCAGCCCTCTGCCACCATCCCTGCCTTCCCCCCCGTCATGGTGCCGCCCTTCCGAGTGCCTCTGCCCGGCATGCCCATCACACTGCCTGGTGAGTCTGGCCCTGACCCTGGTCCCGCTCTGTCACATCCCGGCCTCCACCGCGTCTGTCTTCATTGTTTGTTTTTGTCTGTCGTGGTTTCCCTCGCATGCCATGCTGTATAACTTGACTCCCGCTGGTTACATTCTGCAAATCTTTTTTTATTGTCATGAAGATGCCTAACAAGCTATCGTTAATCTGCTGTCAGTTTTTAATTGTGTCTGAGCAGGACCTGGCAGAGAAACCTGCAACATGAGACTGCAATGGTGCGGCACATACAAGTCTTTTCGTAGTGCACACACAAAAGCTGGTTGTAACTTAGATCAAGTATGTTAAAATGCTTTGATAAAGGTTTGGTTGAGGTCGTACCTTCTCGCGTCGGATGAAGCTAAAATGGATTTAAAACCAGAGCAGATCTCCCTCCGCCCACACCCCACCTCCCCAACTCTCAATTAAACGTGCAATGTTAGTGTGGCTTAATTCTCTCGCAGATATGTGTGTGTTAGTTATTTTGGGCTACTTAATGTGTCAGCTTTAGGTGAACACTTTAATACATAATACTATGTTCGGTATAGCGGTCCATGTGCATTCATGTACTTCAGTTCTGTTGGCGTACTTAGTTACTGTAATTTTATTAAATTATACATTATAAGTAATATCCTCCATTTTCAATCTTTTTCTACATATGTGGGATTCTTGGTAAACTATAATTTTCTATTTCTATTTGGACATTGTGGTATTCCACCACTTTCAGTAGGTCAGAATGAGAACACTTAGAACAACGCAGGGAAAAATGATTTACTAAGTGACCAGTAGGTGGCAGTCTTACCTAGTCTATGCATTTTGATGTTTAAAAAATAAATAAAAAATGCTATCCAGGACTCTGTTCTACTTTCTGTCTTCATAATGTAAAATAGTCAACAAATACAACCTTTTCTACCAGCGTGCGATTGTATTCTTTATTGAACTTTTTTCCCCTCCATAGGATTTTTTGTTCTGTTAACTTGAGGATGTCGAAGCTGCACTCAAGTTTTCATATTTTTTCATTCGTTCATTGAATTTCACTTGATATAGTAAATAGAATTTCCAATTTCTACATAAACATGCATTTTTGTGTTTCTGTGATTAGCTGGTGGACTGAATCCTAAAATATATGTGTGTGAGTTTCAGACCACTGTGCTTACCTGGCAGCCAGGTGAACCGAATCCAGCTAATAGGTGTATCTGACTTGTCTTGGCAGCTGACGTCTATTTATTTTTCTGTATTCAATATGCTTGCATTGTCCGTTCTTGCAGGTGTAGCAATGATGCAGATAGTCAGATGTCCCTATATAAAGACAATCGCTCCCAACAAGAACGGTAATCCTTTCCAACATCTCCAGTCAGTATTATTTGTTAGTTGGCATGTTAGTGAATGTTGTGAAACTGCTCCTGCTATTGTTTTCTCCCCTACATACTTACACATAATCATTGGCAGCGCTGCAAACATTTTTTTTTTTTTTTTAGTTTAAATAAGTTGGGACCCAAGTTATCTGTGGAACAGCTGACCATTTTCTCAATTGTTAAACTCTTTCTGACCAGCTTTAATGCCTTTATTTCTTATATGCTGAAACCTGCTTTAGTCCTTTAGCTAATCTGCGGTATATTAAAATTAATAACCTGGTGCAGTAGCATATGTTGAATTCTACCTGTAATTGTATAGTATGCAGAAAAGCAGTTGGGACACTGGGAGTGTGGACTGTCGAGGAGATGGTCAGTGCCAAACTGAATTTAGTGAATCCGTTCAACAGCCGACCCTCAACTTGTAGAGTAGGTAACGTTTTTAGGGCCTTTTAAAATCATTTTCGTAAGTAGTTTTTCCCCCTAGTTAGTTACTGGTCATTTCAGTGTGAAGTCGAGGTGTGGTAGTTTCTCCTAGACATTAGTCATTCATTTCAAATGACATTCGGATGACGAAAACACTTAGGTATTTTTTGAGTTTGTATTGGATCGTTGGGGAAGCAGTCTTCAAGGTTTTAGTCTAAGCCAACCCCCATGCAGTCATTTGTCTCTCAGAGGAAGTGATCTTTCTCGTCACACATTCTGAAGTATAACACGAGTGTGTTGCACAAAGCTGACTCCTTGTTGCCTACTCTGCTCTGTTTTCTCTGTGTAGTGAAAGTTTTGACGTTTTGTTAACATCGTCATCTCGAAGCATGATTTTGCTGTGGCTCTAACATCTGAGAGAATTTTCTGTGTATCGCCGTCTGTTCACTGAATCAAGACATTTCTGCAGTGTTCTTGGAGTAAATCATATACCGATGTTCAGGAAATGGTCTGTTTTAGGCAGTCTATAATGAAAGGCTGTAGTTGCGTAAGTGCTGAGAAATGCACAGGTAACCGTTGTAGGTGAGCTTCATTTAAAAAATATCCTTCCAGCCTATGTTTTGTGGTGCTGCTTCTACGCAAGGATAAAAATGGAAAAGTACAAATTAATTACTGGGGGAAAAAGAACCTCATCCTTTTACTTCCACACGCCTTGGTGCCAAGTCATGGTGTCTTTTTGCAAGGCGCTGTATCAAACCTAAATGGAATGACCCAATCCTACTTTCAGCGACCTGAGCCTGTGCACATTACTTGTCCTAAGCATTGTCTCCAAAACTCCCATTGGGCAGTGCTGCTAAGGTGGGTAGATTTAAATATTGTAATACCATGGTCCAGTAGAAGCAGTACTTTATTTTTGTTGTTTTTTTTGCTGATAACCAAAATAAATAGGCTCTGGGAGGAAGTGTAGAAGTTGGCATTGTCTGAGCAGGAGCGATGGATTTTAACGCAGAATCTGGTGTGTGTGTGTCTCTCTCCCCCAGGGTTAGTGCCAGGCATGGGTCCACCTTTAGTTCCCATGATGCACCCACAGATGCCTATGGCCGCTGCACCCGCTGGGCTAGCTGGAGCTCTCTCGCTCTCTGAATGGTCCGAGTACAGGACGGCCGACGGGAAGACCTATTACTACAACAACCGTACCCTGGAGTCCACTTGGGACAGACCCCATGAGCTAAAGGAGAAAGGTGTGTGTGTGTGTGTGGGGCGATGCTGAGCATTTGTCAGCTAATGGGAACGGAGAACTACGAGTTTTGAGGGTATACCATTTCTTCCTAGTCTCAGATTTACGGTCTACGTTTTGTAGGAACTGAAGTTGCAATCTTTGCAAATCCGCAGTTTGTCAGAAAGTAACATGCCTTGCGCAAGAGCACCTGTTTATGAATGTCTATGTCTTCCACACGCCAGATAAGGCAGCAGAGAAGGCCAAGGAGGCCAAGCTGGCCATGGAGGATGCTGAGCTCATGGATATGGAGGATGAGGAGCCCAAAATGGAGCCTCCCAAAGAGATAAAAGTTGTGCGCGTACGTATCTCTTCTGTCAAACCTTTCATGCACTACCCAATATAGCCTTTTTATTACTGTGGGAAATGGCAAGGCTGCCGCCAATGCTTTTAAGGATTTTTATTTTATTTTTTTTGGTAAGGTAATTGGTAGTGGTTCCTGGTCTTGATGTAGCTCTCTTGCTCTGTCAGGAGATCAAGGAGGAAGAGATGACTGAGGAGGAAAGGGCTGCACTGAAGGCCAAACCTGTAGCCACCACGCCCATCCCCGGAACCCCCTGGTTGGTCTTCGCTTATTGCAGGCCTATACGCCACCCTCAGGACAGAGACGGATAATGAGCTACAGTCTAGGCACAAAGGACTGGTTCATCACGCTGCGCCTTGCTGCTCGGAGCAACTTCATTAAGTCTCTCGCGCAGCTTTGTTTTTTTTTCGCCTGAGCTGGTTTGCCGTTTGCTGTGTTGCACCATTAAGTGAATGAACCGGCGTTCCTCAACACATCTGAATAACTGGTAGAATGTATACGTAGCTGAAATGGTTAAAATGCCCAGCGTCTTGCTGTCGAGCCGACCTTTTGGCTTTCGTTGCAGGTGCGTGGTGTGGACCGGTGACGATCGTGTGTTTTTCTACAACCCAACCACCCGCCTCTCCATGTGGGACCGGCCCGAGGAGCTGGTAGGTCGGGCAGATGTTGACAAGAGCATCCAAGAGCCTCCTCACAAGAAGGGTTTGGAAGACATCCGCAAGCTGGGTGAGATTTCTCTCTAAAGCAGGGGTTCTCGAACCCTTCTTCACGTGTAACGTTAATCACGGGGAACCCCCTACTGAGGAACTGACTGACAAAAAGTCTATAAAATGTACTTAGTTTGCGGACCCCCTGGGCAGTCTCTAAGGACCCCAGTTTGAGAACCTCTGCTCTGAAGTACCTTTCTGGACACTGGAGCACCTGAATTGAGCCTCAGTAAAGGTCCTTCATTGGGTAAACATGTCATTAGCATTTGAACCTGAGGTTCCATCAGTTAATTAGTACCGTTTGTGGCCCAAAGAACCTGAGTCGCCCTGTTTCCAGTAAAAACAAATTAATAATCCTTGTTTTAAAAAAAGAATAACTCGTTCTTTGATCGCTATGTGTTAAAACAAATAATTACGTTACCCCTCAGTCTAACATTGTGACTAATAAACATTGTTTTATTAGTCCTTAACATTCTATGTCTGCTTACTAGTAAACGTTTAAATATACTTATCAATTTTCAAGCTTTTTTTCTGTGTTAATATATTAATATACTTATTTTTACTGTGGAATTTATATCATGAATGGGTACAGTGCTTCTAAAGGAAAGTATGAAATGTTTTTAAGCTTAAGGCTTGTTTTACATATCGTTAGTTGGTATTGGCACGTAATATACTTTTAGGATTATTCCGTTGATTAGAGTAGAGTTAGGGCTAGATTATGCTTATGTCAGGTTTGAGTAATTAGTCGTAAAATGGGACGTGGGTCAAACTGTGTTCTTTGGAGTTTGATTCATCTTCGAGTTGTCTGGGGAAAACATGCATCCCTAGAATCATAGTTGGCTTTGGCTGCCTATAAACCTTTCATGCATCTCTTGATTTGGTTCAGCTGTTGTTAAAAACATCCACTGTTCCTGGCTGCTGAGCCCCATGTGTGCGGGGAAGACCTCTCACGGTGCTTTGTTCGCTTAGGCATCAGCAAAGAAGAGCTGGAAGCTGTCGCAGAGGAACCTATGGACGATGAGCCCATCAAAGTCAAGAAGAGAAAGTGAGTACCGTCAGCTCTCTGCCTCCCGCAGGCACCACGTAGGGCTTGGCTTTTACGCAAGCCTGGCACTGATTCTGAATGCAAACTGCAGGCATTACCTGCTCAAGCGGCCCTGTGGCGTTCAGCAAAGCTGTGTAGGTAAAGTTTAAGGCTTCCTCGAAGCCGCCAGCTTCCCGCATCATCCAACTCCATCGGATGTTTCGGTTGTCGAAGTTTGTCTTTGATTGTGAATGTGTTCTGCCAGAAGCTGGACTTTGACATTTGAGAGACGGCCAGCATTGAGTATATCCAATAAATACTTGTCAGTCATGGGGCGTGATTTTTGTTATGCAAATCCCTACTGTCCAGGATACCCAATCAATCAGTGTTTCCAGTCAGAGGCTGCTTCTCCCTGCCCCAAACGGTCTTCTTGTTGCTCAAGGGAGTATTTTTCAGGGAACGCCTGTAGATCTGGTGAGACCAACATGGGCCTCCAAGGTAACCTGCTCGACCTTCTTCTGGACTGTTAGGGACCACAAAGGTTCTGCAGAAAGCTATAGTCGTGATTGTGGAACTGTGAAACGTCATGATTGGGATTAGGTTTTTCTTTTTTGTTATTTTATTGAAGGGATGCATATCTTTGGGACACCCCAAACAAATCCGACCCATTCTTCTGTTAGAAACGGGTTGTTGTGCGAACGGCAGGAGTAATCACTGTCCTCAAGAGCGGTTCCCAACCTACAATGGGTCCGTCCGAGTCGGCCTACAAGATTAGAGTTTTCAAAGTAGTACAGCCCCCTCATCCCTCAACTCTGTGGACCCCAGCCCCTTAAACCCCCCTTCTTGTGTTGTCTTCACGGCCCTGTCTGAGAGTGCTGACGTTCCCCTGTGTGGTTTGCAGGAAGGAGGAGATGAAAGAGGCGGACTCAGAGAAAGAGGCAGCCATGGAGGCAGAGATCAAGGCCGCCCGAGAGCGGGCCGTGGTGCCCCTGGAGGCGCGCATGAAACAGTTCAGGGACATGCTACTGGAGAGAGGGGTAAAACACTTCAGTCCAACCGCAATACTGTAACCGGCTCTGTAATGTTAGACACATAAATCTGAATGGAAGCCAACGAAGGTACAATCTTCAGTTTATATTCATTACCCTTTCTTTGGTATTCTCTCTACCCCCTTTTCCTGTTTTGTTTTTTTTCTCTCCAATTCCGCTGTCTGTCTTTTTTTATTTTTTATTTAGTTCTTCCCCAGTAATAATCTAAATGAAATGTCTCATTTGCATTTTTTTGTGGTAAGAAGAAATTTAAAGTACTGTAAGTCCAGGTATATTTGAAGATTTTAGAGATTACCACAGCTCTTGGTTCTCCGTTCTGAGCTTAAAATGTACAGTTACTCATGAAAATTACATTGAGAATGAATGTGCTTCAATGAACAGCTGTAAACTAGAATTCTAGTTACAATCTATAAATATGCATACAAAGAATGTGTGAGCTTAACGGGTGAGTCTGCGTTTAAGAGCCAGAAGGTATATGTTTGACTAAATGTAAGGGTAGGAAATGATACAGCTGTAGTGTTTATCCCAATGATATTTCTGAAAAATATTTGCGTTTATAGAAAACAACCATATTTGACCAGCATGGTCAAAACAAAGCTGTATGTAATTGGAAGTCTGCATTATAAAATAAAAAAAGTAGTGTAAATTTATTTTAAGAAAGTTAATTTGATGAAAGGCTTGCAAATATTTCTGGACTCACATTTATTGGTACCCGTTTCTAAATAATGGATTATTTAATGTTATTTGCCTTGTTTTAAATGTCTTGTGAGAGTACCAATGTATATGGAGATACTATATTTGAGGACATACTCAGTGTTTAGAAGTACACTTTCGATGTTGTAGTCCACTACAATGCTAGTTGTATATCCTCGTACGTAAATCTCCAGGTACATTGATCCATTTTATTCTACCCTCATTTCTTTCAGTCTGTCTCTAATACTTATTTTATGAAATGCTGTTATCTCTGTTGTGGGCTGGGGGAGAAGAGCTCTCTGGTCTGGAATTGTAGGCTTGTAGTTTTTCTGTGTCATCTCCTCTAACAGAACCAGAGTGTGCAGACCAATATCCTGGTGTCCATAATGTCCTGTTCTTTTTGAGTTTCTCGCTTTTTTCCGAAGGCCGGACTTGAAAACCTGTAGCAATGTGGGGTTTCTGTTAAATTTCTTTTTTTTTACCGGTTTCTTTTTATTTATTTTTTTTTCCCCCTCTCTTGCCAATAACCAGTCTGGAAAAAAGAAAAAAAAAGTAAAGAAACTCCATAAAGCTAAAAGCTGAAAGGTTGCTGCCCTTTAAATCTGTGTCCCAAAGAGGAGATGAAAGACATTTTTATAGAAATCAAAAGCCCCTAACATCAAGGCCTGGCTTTCCTGGCAAGGGCACTCTTTTCAGCCTGTGCTTTGGAAATGGCGCACGGCAGTAGGTACTTTAAATGGGTAATTGGAGGGAAAGCCTTTTTGCTTAATTAGACCAGTCCTCTGTGCCAATTAGCGGGCAGAGAGAGGCTCAGGCCCACCCCCCATGGCGTGTCATTCATTAGAGATGATGGGCTCTGTGATGAAAAAGACCTCAGTGCCACCCTGACTCGTGCTCCGCAGGCGAGAAGAGAGAGCAGCTCACCTGCTGTAATGTTGTCTTGTTATAATTGCCTAATTAAGCAGTGTTTTATACACCTCTCTTGCCACCCTACCCCTCCCCCCAAACACCCCTCCCTCCAGGTTTCAGCTTTCTCAACATGGGAAAAGGAACTGCATAAGATAGTGTTTGATCCACGTTATCTTCTACTTAACACCAAGGAAAGAAAGCAGGTAATGTGCTTGACGAAACGCTTCGTTCTCCTACTGCTTCGAATTCTCTAACTAGTAAAAATGTTGTCGTTCTGCTGTCAGTGCAGGTATATGAAGAATATATCCAATATCGGGTTAGCAGTTGTCGTAATGCTTTTTGTTTGTTTGACTGTAACGCACTGTTCTGCAAGTCCATTTCTTCAAATGTACCATGAAAAGTTTGACAGGAAGAAGAGTGATGATGAATGATTGAAACGTTAAGAGTTGGTGACTCATCTCTGTTGGGAATACATTTCAGTCAGTTTACTGGTGGTACTCTAACAGATGTTAAAGCACTACATGCCCGCTGAACGTGGAGAACGGGTTTGAGTGTGGTATACATCACTGAATCCATGGCCAAGTAATTGTTACCAAAGTTGGGATATGACAGTTTAAGCATACGTGGTTTTTTGCAGTGCTTTTGCTTGATTTTGCTAAGCGCACTCCTGCCTGCAGGTGTTTGACCAGTACGTTAAGACCCGCGCTGAGGAGGAGAGGAAGGAGAAGAAGAACAAGATCATGCAAGCCAAGGAGGAGTTCAAAAAGATGATGGAGGAAGCAAAGCTAAATGTCAGGTGCGCTGAAGGCTTTTTTTTTTTTTCTGCAGTAGTGAAACGTTCATGGATTGTTCCGCTGAGTTATGTCTGCATAATGAGAATAAGAAGTTAACTGGAAATGTATGTATTTTTTTTTTTTTTTTTTTTTTTTTTTTTTTTTTTGAACATTATGAAAAAAATAAGTTTTTTGAGCAGGACGACGTTAAGGGATTTTGACTCAAAGCATGCCAAGGATGCGAGGTTCAAGGCCATTGAGAAGATGAAGGACCGGGAAGGCATATTTACAGAGTTCATGACTGCACTGAGGAAGAAGGAGAAGGAGGATTCCAAGAACCGGGGGGAGAAGGTGAGGCCTGAGGATGCGGGTTACGGTCAGGGACACTGGGGTGGCATGGGCCAGGCTTTAGAAGGTGAGGCCTGAGGAAGCGGGTTACGGTCAGGGGCACTGGGGTGGCATGGGCCAGGCTATGGAAGGTGTGGCCTGAGGAAGCGGGTTACGGTCAGGGGCACTGGGGTGGCATGGGCCAGGCTATAGAAGGTGAGGCCTGAGGAAGCGGGTTACGGTCAGGGGCACTGGGGTGGTATGGACCAGGCTATGGAA
>JAOYSI010062338.1:0-17915 GCA_025775065.1 Hiodon alosoides | reverse complement strand
CAGAAGCAAATCCTTAGCAGAAGGCTGTCAGTGCCGCTGCGTGTTACAGACGGGATTGGGTGAGGTCACCAGACATAATGCTTTGCATTTATATCAGAAAGGTCACATTTCTAAATATGTTATATCTATATGGTTCGAATCAAATTGAAGGGAATCAAAAAAAGCTTAAAGTTAATTATGGCACCATCTGCACCATAATCACAAAATAATTGATTTTATTAGTTTCATATCTTTCCCTTTTATTTGATAATTTTTAAGGATCATTGATCAGTATGTTGCATGATTTAAGTATTTCCAAAACATATTGAATCCACTTCAAATTAAAGTAATAAATAGTTTGAGTACGGAATTCTCCCTGGATTAAGGGACATGACCAGATATATGAGAAACATACTGGATTATGTGTAATTTAATAGTTCACTAAGAAGCAAATTACCAAAAACTACTCTACTAATCAAGTTATTTTGTGTTTTGCTGTCAATGAACTTTAAAGCCTAGATTCCAGTTAAGTTTATATTACTAATTGTCCTAGCTTTAATTGGAGAGGGTAAGACAGTGACAGTATTTATGCAAACTGAAAGACGGTAAACGTGGGGCCTTGTTCAGTACTTACTGATAGGTTGAGGGTGCGCTGGCACTCCTGTCACTGAATTACATCAGAGCTTTTTATACCAATAAAACTTTGTACTAAGCCCCCACAGAACCAATTCCCTTTCATTTGTGATCCCTTTCCAGCATACTTTAATGTCGCATAGATGGCATATGAATCCTGAGACAGTGAACTGGTAAATAAATACAAGAGACCATTGTTTAAGTATTCAAAAAACAAATGGACAAGACTTTAATTTTCTCAATAAATAATTTACAGTATATACAGGAGGTTTGACACCCTTTTTTTTTCTACATACATACACGTTTCTCACACATCATCCATTCTTTATCTACTAGGCTTGTTTTCCCCTTTTCAAGAAATATCATACGACGAGCAATATTCACAATCAAGTTACAATCAAGTAAGAGCTAAGTAAAGAATCAAAACATAAAGTGCTTTTTTAATTAACAAAAACAAAAACACCAAGTACAATTTCCTCATTTTACTTTGAATGACAAAAAAAACAAACAGAACAACAACAACTGAACGCTGCTGATACGCTGAACTGTTAACGCCGCCGATACGCTGAACTGTTAACGCCGCCGATACGCTGAACTGTTAACGCCGCCGATACGCTGAACTGTTAACGCCGCCGATACGCTGAACTGTTAACGCCGCTAAAACGCTGAACTGTTAACGCCGCTGATACGCTGAACTGTTAACGCCGCTGATACGCTGAACTGTTAACGCCGCAGAACGCCGCCGATTCGCTGAACTGTTAACGCCGCTGATACGCTGAACTGTTAACGCCACTGATACGATTCACATGCTGGGAAAAAGAGTTGCTTTGCACGTTGAAGGATCTGGGGACTAGAATCACACGCTGTTGTTACGCGTAGGACTGTGGCAATCGCGCTTCGACCCCATTTATCCGGATCTATGCGGATCACATCAATCTACCTTCCCTTACCTTCAAAAATCACAAAAATAAAGAGTTCTCTACCGACGCAAAACCATTCACATCTTTATGTACAATTACACACTTAACATCGAGATCCATTTATAAAATAGACAATAAAAATTACATCCAGTAACATTTTTAAATGTTAAAATCAATTCTATATATTTGATACTCATTTTAAAAACCGGGCCATGTTTCCTACCATAGCAGTAATTGGATCTAACCAATTTTCTTTCATCAATGCCTGCTTAAAACTTAATGTCTTAAATGTAATCCATTGTTAAATATCGATTGCCAAAATGTCACATTTCACAGGTAACAGAAAGCTATTTAAGTCATTAAAAAGCACTGACACAAAGCCGTGTAGCTGGTGTTAATGATCTATTGGTCCATAACACCAAGACAACCATCGTTAAACGATCTGGTATGTTAAAAACCACACCCGAGAAGGTGTGCATTATTTCAACATTAGTATAAAACCAAGGTCTGTAACCGGTCCAAACCACCCATCCAACACGGGCAGCTTTCATGGGGCTTAAGGAGGTTCTGGCACAGATGTAGAGACCCGTCCTTCTTCAGACTTATTAGACGACAAAAGAGGGTTGATGGTGTCAAATAGCAACAACGAAAGCAACGGCGTGAAGCAACGACGCCAACTGTCCAGCTCACAGACAAGAGTCTCAGTAGAGCCCTCTACTGGTCTGCAGTCTAGACTTCGGTACAGCCCAAAACTCCTGCAGATCCTCTCGTCAGCACCTTCGACTGGTCTGCAGTCAAGACTTCGTACAACCCAAATACCGTTCAATCCCTAAACTCCCCTGTTTCGGAACGGGGGTGCGGGGGGTGAGATCAGCTATTTTGAAACTTAGTTCTCTGCCTTACCTCTCATTTAAAGAGAGAAGCCAGTCAAACAGGTCCGACAGCATACCCAGTGAGCCACCCTTTAAACCACCAAGACTGGTATTTTTAATTTTCATGAGCTATCAGCGTGAACAATGTATTGGACTCTGGGTCTCATCTTGCCAAATGTCACAGGCTTTTTGCCAGCACGGATGTATCATTCTCACTGCTTTGTTCCAACGTTTCCAGTTTTTATTTTATTTATTTTTATAGTCTCTATTCCCCACAAGGAATAGAGAAAAAATGACAAATCAATTAATCAAAGGGGGAGAGGGGCGAGAGGAAACTGCTGAAGTGAACATTTCAGTCGCTCAGAATACGCTACAAACGTCATTTAAGGATTGGATTATAAACTTTTACTTTCTTTTCGATGTGTCATTCAATTCAATGTAAACATATGCATGAAATCCTGCTTTTGACGTGCATAAGTTTGTTGAGGGTCTTTCTAATACGCAAAATTATGCAACACGTAATAAATACAGTATGTGATTTAAATACCTCTTGTGTACGATGTCTGGAACATCTATTAGACACTGATTGGCAGTGTGCGAAACAGGTCAAACAGGTGCAGTTATTCGCCGTCTCTGAGAGCGTTATGATACTCCAGCTGCTAATTCAATACACAGGCACACGTGCAGACACACAGGCACACGTGCAGACACACAGGCACACGTGCAGACACACAGGCACACGTGCAGACACACAGGCACACGTGCAGACACACACGCACACGTGCAGACACACACGCACACGAACCAGCATTGTGGAATGCCATTACAACCCATAAATCTCCACTGCAGACAGCCTGACTCTCTGGGCTGACCGCTACTTGGCTGTTCTTCAGTCCTTTCCCCTCAAACTCAGAACCATCCCAATCTCCACGCCCCAAAGCTCCCCTTTCTTCACCAGATGTTAATAGAAACTCATGTGAACCCCATGTCCTCCAGAGACTATGGGAGATAGTCGCCTTTTCTAAAGGTAAAAGAACCGTTGTTTGAAAATCTTTCTCATCTCAGTTTTGTTTCTTGTTTCAGTCCTTTGCCCTCTCTGTCCAGTACCGAAGGGTTAATCCAAGCTCTGACTCTACGACAATTCTATGCCGGGTTTTCACCAGTGAATCAGCTGAATGAATGATGTGTCTGGTGGCTGCAGAGAACCTTGTCCAACAGATGAGGTTTGTGCATGACGGCGACCCAAAAACGGACGGTTATGACTGCAATGAGTCTACTGTACGTGAAACCATTTCCCGCAAACAGGAACTGCATGAGATGGGTTGGAGTGAGTTGAGGTATGCGTGGCGAGAGAACAACTGACAGGCATTATGGATTAATAACATAAACATGGCTATAGGTGCACCGAACAGCCCTGGATCCAACACAAAAGGAGGATCAACCAAGCCAAGGAGAAAAGACCAGGTTTACCAGGGGCAGAACTGCCTAAACCCTCAACCCTTTCAAAAATATGGTATTTGTCCTTGTTCGAATGGAGCATTTTGACATCCTCGAAGGCGTAATAGGCAGCCAAAGTGAAATTAATGTCCCCAGACGTGAGCAGGTCAAAGACACAGGACTGGAAGTATAGGTCTTCCACTGGGAGGCGCTCCTTACACTTGGCCATGGCGGAGCGGTAGGTGAAGCCGCGTGGTGGAATGCCGGGCCTGCTTTCCCCACTGCCTCTGCCTACAGGATTGTGGCCCCCCGCTGCTTGGGCCCGGAAAGTCCTGAAATCAATGCGTTGGTTGAGCGGGCAGCCGTGTAGACAGAGGTAGAGGTCCTGGTTGTCCCCGGCCTCCACCGAGTTCACCACCTCCTCGGGCATCCGGACAGCGAAGGTCAGATAACGGCCCACCTGCCGGACCACGATGGTGGTGCCGATGTACCGGGCCTGGATCTCCACGTGCTGACCAGGCACCTTCTCTACAATGCGCAAGGTGTTGGCACCATGGCGCTCGCCCCCGTTTCTGGAGCCGTCCGCAAACGCTGCCGGCAACTCATCCGTCTCGGCGTGGTACATCTTCTGGTCCACGCACTCCTGGAAGTTCTTGAAGATGATTGTCAGCTGTTTCAAGAAGAAAAGGATAGACGAATGACTTAGTAAATCTCTAATACTCAACAGAGTCGCTGAATAGGACATGCTGATAATCTAGGTCTGCTGTTTTGGATGGAGACTACACATCCCATACACATCTCAAGTACATTCTGGTCACATGGTGCAGCCTAAGGATGTGAAGAGACAGCCCCATCCCAGGGCAATAAAGATGTCTTTTCCACCAGGAGAGAGAGGACGAGTGAGTAAAGGAGAAATATTTTTTTATTTGGGTTCACAACAAGTGATGATTTTGGTAATCTTTTAGATAAGCACCATTTGGTCAACTGGCCCTTGACTTAGTAGCAGGTTACCCATCTAAATTGCAAACGTGTAAAGCTACATCTCAAACAATCGCTTTAATTTGGGTTCCAGGTGTATATCCCACTTGAAAAGCTACATTTCAGCTTTGTCAAGTTGAAAAACTGGTGAATGGAAAAAAATAATGGTTAACCTATACAGTCTTGCTTCTGCTGAAGTCAAGGGAAACTCAGAAGAATGTCTAGGTTATACTGGGCCTCAGTTCACAGACACAAAGACAATCTATTCAGACTCATGAAAGCTTGCCTGTGAATCCTAAACCCCACTCCTCGACTCAAATCCCACCAGCTTGTAAGAGCAAGTGCTAGCACCGATTTAATAAGGCCTGTCAAGTTCCTGGTTCTGTAATTTCATTAGGAGGGCAGTGGGCCATGGGTAAAAAAACGTGAACCCGGGACTGCCGCTAGGAGCACCGATCCACCCTGTAATTACCCAGCCAAGCATCCTGCAGGCCCTTCTCACAGACCGGGTGAAAGCCCCTCTGTCTGCGACTGGAACACTTGCCAACTTGTCTGGAGTGGGGCTTCACGGTTGCCCATCGATAAACAGTGTCAGGAATCTTGTTTATCCAGTTGGCACCGGTGTTCCGTTTAAGTCAAGATTAAAATAGTTAAATATGCCTTTGCCTTCATATTTTTATCGCCGCTAAAACGACCCTGCGCCGAGGCTGCTCTGCCAAACCGTGACCCACTGTGGCAGACAATGTATTAAAGAGTCATATTGAAAAGGGATTGAATGTCGGAGATGCCGAGACTATAACAATGCACGGTATTCAGCCTATACCCCAAGTTCTATAGCAGACCATTTCCAACGCAGCACTTTTGTCTTTAATTTATGAGGTATGCGAGCAGACTAACGTGGCCAGAACTTATCGCGGGGAGAAAAAATGTGCAGGACAGAAAAGGTAGGTAAAACTGCAAACACACAAAAGAAAGGACTAGAACATGCCAATCAACACCAGGGTCGGCTGCCAATAAATAATTAAGCAGGTGACTGGTATCAAAATAATGACTATCACTATTATTATTCTGACGCTCATTTGTTAATTTTATATAGCAGCTTCTCACTCTAAGCCAACTTCCTCTAAGTAATTCTGGAAAACAGGTACATTCACACAGAACACAGTGGGGGAGTGGGGGGGTTGTTAGGGTTACACAAAGTCATCCTCGACCAAGTGGGCAGATATGAAGTAATGATACGATATCATTTGGGTTAGTGATAGACACGGACACGGGGAAGCTGCCAACCTTGCTGGTAGCCGTGGTAGAGGAGCCAGGCAGAACTGGGGTGTTGGTCACCTGGACAGACAGGTATTTGTTGTGAATGAGGGGCCAGGCGCCCTCCACTCTGCAGGTCTGGAAGTCGTCACTGAAGGTGCGGAGGTGTGGGTCCCCAAAGAAGCCGCAGTGGGTGTAGTTGGGTGGCGCCGCATAGCGGGGGAAGCTACGCTCGTAGTGGCAGACCTCTGGCCCGTCTGAGCGCTCCTGGCTGTCGGGCTGAGGTGGGGGCGGGGTGCGGGGGCGGGGCCTGGGCTGGGATGTTGGACCCTCCTTGGAGCAGTTGTGTTGGCTCAGGAGGTCCTCGATGCCATGCTGGGCAGAGTGGTAGGCCAAGTCGCCGCGACAGGTGCGCGCAGTTCGCCGGACACAGGAGTTGTAGGCTCTCAACGCAGTGCAGAACTCCTCCTCTGGGCCCAGATTGGAGGTGGAGGCCCAGAACTCCGAGTTACACTTCAGGATCTTACACTGCAGACTCACTGCAAAGAAGGATGAACAACAGCAGTTACGCCTGCTCTGTATTATTATACCCACATCATACTGACAATGGATATTTCGAAACTTCATTTTTCAGCTTCACTCTTTATTCTCCATATGTTCCTTGTTATTTACATGACAGAAATGATTATTGCAACAGCGAAAAAGCAAGTTTGTCTAAGGCCTTCAGAATATGACACCCAGTGAGGTAAAAAGCTCTTTTTTTCTAAAATCGGGCTGTGTTCGTGTTGGAACACAGGAATATTTTGATCTTGACACAGAAGCTTGAAACACCCAGAGATTTATAAAGCCCTGTTTCACTTCAACCGGTTTATTGGGTGACTTGACTTCGTCAAGGTGCCACATAAACAAAATAAAATCTGTCAGCCTTCGTTAAGCCTTCATGTTGTACTTACATTCCATAAGTTCAATTGAATACAGTTTAATAACTGCTGAACACAATCTATGCTGCAAAATGTGAGAATATTTTCCCTGTCATTTGCAGATTCTTAACGGAATAGATACAAGATTTAACAGCAGTCACAAAAACATCCAAGTAATTACAGTATACAGTAAACTGCAACCAACCTGATATGATACAATAAGATATTTCCATCATCAAGGTATAATAACCGTATAATGGCTTATCACATGATTATTTTACTGGAATAAAATCACCCCATTTTAAAGACAAAGTGGACAGAACAAACTCAAATGAGAGGAATCCAATAGTAAATACACAAACCTTTAATTGAAAATATTTTTTTTGCAGATCCAACACCAACAAACACATATTTTACTATTTTACAGTTTCAGCATTTTGAATGGACAACAAGTGTCTGCACTGGCAAGAACGTGCCTATTTTCCAAAACGAAATTATTTTCTTTCTTTTTTTTAAAAATCCTGACCTACCACCATTCACATTATTCACAGCCTCTCAGAAAGCCTGCACTTAGTCTCCAAAGGGTCTGACAAGGGAAACCTTATGAAAAGGGGCTAAAACACCTTTTTAAATTTGACATTCTGCTTCTGGGGAAGGGAGGGAGTTTAAGTGTGTGTGTGGGAAGGGGAGTGGATGTCTTTAGGCTCCAAATGAAGACAATGTAATTTGCCATTGAGAGGAGACCAACAGAGCAATAAATTACCCCTGTGTAAAGGGATTAGGTCGGGTTTCATAGACCATACGGGGGGGACGGACAGAAGACCCTCTTAAAGGAACAGGGTCTCCTATTCCTTCCACAAAGTTTAGCGTGTGTTTCCAGGTCCTAAGGTGGATCAGAAGGCTGGCTGAAAAAGTCCATACGTGTAAAAAGATACCATGTAGTGTAACGTACGTTTAGTCACTTGCATGTGTCTTTTTGTAGAGGGTGGCTCTTGAAAACAGCTCTTAAAAAGCTACAAATCTAGAATTATACATTAAGTTCTCAACTAAGAAAAGACTGAAAAAGCAATCAGAGTAGAAAAATAACTGGTGTCCATGTAGACCATCTAAGATGTAGCTGCTGACCCAATTTAATGAAATTGGAAAATGTATTTAACAGTTTTTAATTTTTTATTTTTTCAATTAACTTGAGTATGCATTTATATAAACGTTTCTCAGGGTACAAATTAACAGAAGTAAATAAGCTTCGGAGTTTAATTTTAACTTTTTGTACACATCCTTAACATTTTTTCCCCAATAAATAAATAACAACTTCAAAGCAGATAACATTGAGGCCAGTTTTCAATTAACAATGCAGGCAAACCAAATTAATGAAATAGGTTTGAACTAAAACCAGCCCACACGGGGGGGCCTCAGGGCCAGGATTGAATACCACTGATCTAAGAGGAGGTAAACAAAAAATAAATTTCCCCCTCAATCAGGGAAAATAATCCTTTATGAGGCTTTACATTTGAAAATGTCCTTGAATTGCATAAACTCTTGTAATACTACAAAGTTATGCACTAGACATCTAAGCAGTGATAAATTCCATGAGTTTTCTGGGCATACAACAAAGCCATGGATAAAATGATTTTTTTTTTTTAAACTGGATCCACCAGCTAACAGCCAGTTTGTGGGCTTTCAAATATTTAATAGTACCACATCGCTAAGATACACTATTCTACACAAAAATTCTAACGCGAATGGATAGGTGTAGTGTTTCTGCCTCCTGTTTGCTGTTTCTTAAACATACAAAACAGTTGTTACACTTTATTTCTCACGGTTCGGAAAGTAAACATTTCATAAAAACTACAAACGTCACATTTTTCTTTGTGCAAAGGTATAGTGCATTGCTATGTTGCCAAATGACCAAGACAAATGAATTATATTAGAAGTATATGAAGTATGTTTATACCAAAATATAGGTAAAAGTTTATAATACTCTGAATAACAGTTCCAAGATTTAGTGTTATCACAACTAATTATCCAAATAGTAAACTAGCTCTGGCCACATTTCAAGACAAATGCTTATCTTCGATCACATCCAACCATAAGATATCGGAAAGAGGACAAACTTATCATTCTTTTGTTACTCTTTTTTGCAGCTTGTCCCCAGTAATCTGTAATTATTTAATAAGAAACATTAAAAGACAGAAGAGTCCCAGAAAACAAAACACGGCATGATGGGTTTTACATTCAATTCCTTTGCCAAGCACATACCAGTCTAATTAAATCTGCTTTCTGCAGCACATCAAGAAAACTACGAATGCAACAGGTAAGGAAACTTGGGTCAAAAACTCTAAAAACAACTTGCAGTAGATGATTTTATACAATTTACAGCACATGCAGAATATTATTAATAGTGAACGATATGATGGCCCACCATTACAACAAAGGCCAATAAAACGGCTTCTGAGGGAAAAACACAACGGAGCGCGAATTCATTTCCCAACACTTTTCTCTGTAAGTGTTCTGTAAAACTAACAATACAAATAATAATAAAACATGTGGGGAAAAAATGTGTGTTCACTATAATCGTTTAGGGCTAATTATAGGTTGTAATCAATCCTTACAACACGACTATTCTGTCGATTTAATACAGTGCGACTAACCAATTGTCCTCTTAACACACGATCAGTGGGAATTGGGTCTGTTGATATATTTCACGGGGGAAGGTTTGTGTTTTAATTTACAAACTTTTCAGTTCAATTTTGCTAAGAAGAAATACTTAATGTCGGTAACGTTTGGTTGATGTTGATAGACGTGACGGATTAAAGCTTCAGTGGTTAATTAAATAATAAAACCGATAGCACTTAAATCGCTGATTAACAAACTCCCTTAACCCCACGTGACTGCAACAAAATTGATTTATTACCCACATCTGATAAACCGGTATAAACTAATCTCGAACATATGTCAACGGTGAACACTTGCGTTATCGCTGCTGGCAAGAAGCGATAAGGGGCGAAATTTCAGGTTTCGAGGTTTAGAAAATGTAGGTTTTTAAGTTGAAAGGGATTAGTTGCATTCTTAGTAAATTAAATATTTAAATATAAATAAACGTGTCGGTGTACCTTTAGCTATATTAGGTGGCAAAGCTAAAATAGAGTCTAAATCGCCTACTAAACAAATCTCAACTAGAAGTATAGTCCTAAAGAAGGAAAAAGGGATATGGGAAAGACCCGATGTGGCGTAGATTTCCCCCTCCCCCAACCCAAATACGACCAAGAGGATATGGAGGAATGTTCAGAAAGCGCTCAGTCAAAACCATTGAAAATGGCGTGGTTTTATTTAAATAGGATTATTTTCGTCTAGAGACTAGTAGGGGGGGGAACTCTACCAACACGATATTATCATTCAAAGGTAGGGCTATCCGAGGAAATCTGATGGAGAACCAACTTATTTGTCACTTTCCAGCGATCCCAAAGGTTCCGGGTTTTGTTTTTTTAGGAAGAGATTTTTAAATTTTATTCATCGCACAGGTTTACAAATCTATACATTACCGAACGTCCAATGTGGGTTTCATATCGCAATAAAATAAAATAAACCTTGATCAGCATATAACAGCCACATAAATGCTCGTAACCTACACATGGTCTCAACGGTAGCGTAAGTGCATCGAGTGAAGAAACACGTTTCCACCAAGTATCAAATGGTTGTCTTCGTTTGGGTAGAGGCGGAAAATGGGAAAATAGCCTCAGCGACTGGAACCGACGATTGCCAATATCTTACAAGCACACATTCCTGGAACCCTATCATGAGTAAAATACTAAGTGGCCAAAAGCACGTTATTGCAGCCTTACCTGAAGGAAAAATGTAAAGAAATAACGCGAGGATCTTGCCGACTTCTAGCACCGAGGGTCCTGCTCCTTTCCCCATAACCATCCATCCAGCACGGGATCCCACCTCTCTCCTCACCCTGGTACAGGCAGTAAGAGTGGCGGAAAATTGAATTAGCAGATTAATTGCATAATCAGTCACGGCAGTAACTTCACGCAGAAGGGCACGGTAAAATAAAAGCAGGGTGAACTGCAACTTAAAGGCATCGCTCTGAGTCAAGAAACAGTCCGAGCGTGTGTTGTTTCTTTGGCTCGTCCTACACTAGCTAACTAGCCACGTTATGTACTAGTATGCATGGCTCACTCCACTCTGTTTGGGAATTCGTAAACCCTAAAAAAAGATTTGCAATCGATCTTCCATTTCGGGGTGTCACAAAAGCCCAGCCCACAGTATCTTCTAAACCAATAAGGGTCACTTTTTGCCTAAACCCCCCTTTGGTTTCGAATTACATCTTGACCTCGAGCCGCGAAATCTCGTCCAAGTTAAGTCGCGTCTTAAATTTATTACCGGGTAAAAATAAAATATTCAACCGCATTATTTAAAAATAGTTTATTATGCAAAATGCCACACAACACAAGCACAGAGCAAGTACCGTTTACAGATCCCTGCATGCGTTTAAATTTTTTAACAAGGAACCTTTTAGGCAGCCATTAAATACATACAAACAGATCTCAAGAAATGCACATTTAAACATAAAAAAAAAAAGATTTACAGGCTACTATTTTACTGAAAACACATTTGGAAAATTGCTTATTTTAAACGCAGAAAATTGCACTGTACATTTGCTCTCATTTATAGACCTATAACTCAATAGAATATACAGTTGTTATTGTTGATAGGGAAAGAGAAATCCACGGTCGTCAAGACTATAGTAAAAACCTGACAATATGTATTGAATTAAACAAAATATTTTCAGTCAACTACTCTGATATCCCAGGGTTTTAAAAAACGAAAAGTTATGTTAGATTGTTATTGCATTTCTGTTTTAGTGTAAGTGAACATAGCTGAATAAAATAAAACTAAAACAATTGCACATAATAAAAAAAATGAACATGTAATAAATATTTTTGAGATAATCTGCCCACAAACTACACTGTGTTATATTCTATTAATAACGTATATGTTCAGAGGTCCGTATGACTGATGGTTGCACGTGTTGGAAAAAAATGTATTAAACAATGTTCTAATGAAATTCTAAATATTTTATAATCTTCACATAAATCATCAGAATGATGGAACAGAAAATATGGTTGCTGTTTGCTGTATGGTTGCTGACATGGTCAAAAGAATGGTTGCAAATCAGTGCAACAGGGTCCAGCTGTTTACACCCTGTTGGTAGTACTTACAACAGGTTAAAGTTGGTAAAAAGTTTTCTTACAAACGCATGAGAAGACATTTTGAATTTAAGAGGTACGGTAAAATTCCTCCGGCATTACCAAGATGCCGATAACACATACATATTTTTTATATGTTCCTTCTTATAGGGTGTGGTTTCTATGGAATATCAAAATAGTGTAGTATATTTTTAAAGAAATGTTTGAATTGTGTCCCCAAGTTCTTTTGCAAAATGTTTAAAATTCAGTGATTTGTGGCAGTTTAGCTCCCACCAAAAGGTTTCTTTTCACAGTATTCAAACAGCAAAGTAATGACCACGGTGAATTGGTTTTCTGTACCTTAACAGAGAAAGGGGAGAAAGTAATAATTGTCTATAACTGCCCTTAAGAATGAAATAAGTGAAGGCAGAGAGTGGATGTTAAGTGATTAAATAATTTAAAATGCTGATACTAGTTTTACTATATATTAAACTAGTTATATGACATGGCTGGGTCTCTTTATCAAAAAAGAAAACGTGATATAATCACCCCTGACTCTTTACACAGTTGACAGGGAGATAACAGTCCACAGGATAAGATACCTGGTGATATGCCTTCTTCATTGAGACAACAATTAGCATAAAGAACTATAAAAGCTAAATAGATACATAAAGACATATGTTCACAAATAAAATGATCAAGGAATGGTTATACACCAAACAAAATCTGTACCCCTTTCTAGATATAAAATAATGTAACCATATAAATGGTATCGACTAGTTCGTTGATTATGGAACACAAACATTACAAATAATCTGCTTGATACTTTTCTCGGAGAAGTGATATGGCTGAATTATAATGTTAAAAGAAACTGGCTGATGTATTAGAAACCCTGCCCAGAGCAATTCAGCGCTTTTTTGGGTTGTACCCTTACCCTTGTCCTGTAGATGGCGCTTGCATTACCAGACATTGAAAAGTAATTTCTGTAAACGCAACCCTGTACGATGATGATAGATCCACATGTTTTACTGAAGCGAAATCGAGCAGATCTTCCAATAAAATCTCAATAGAGCCAAAGTGTTTCCACTGCTGAACAATTACATGGAATTGCACCAAATTCGGGGATCGCTAACGCATAAAAATTCCACCTAACATTTAAATGTCTCCCGTTTCTTATAATTTCGCAGCTATAAGTTATTTTATTCCAAAAATCTTTTTTATTTAAATAAAATTACGTTGAATAGAGTCTATGAGTCCACAGTAGCTCAAATGCCCAAGCTTGTCGCTTGGTAAACTCACTCATTATTCAAAATGATTCATGCCGAAATACATTTCTAATAGAGCTCCTAAGAGCAAGTGAGAAATTATCAACTGGTAAAATATTACGATAACAAGGCTATACGTTTGCTCGCGGCTATCATAAACCTAATACAATAGGCTAAGCATTATATTTCCACTCCAGAAATGTGTTTTTTATCCAATTTACAATTGTTAAACGAAAAATCATTAAATGAAACCAGCTATTCTATCGTTTGGTACGTTCACCTTCGAACATGTTTAATACTGTCAGGATCACAGTATTCTCATCTTTCTGGACACATCGTGTTCATACGAACACAATTTGAAAACGGCGCATATAAGCAACATTCGCGGTCGATTGAGCGACTGCCAATGGTCCCAATAGGAAAAAAGGATCAGAAATGAAATTATGACTAAAACTGTTACCACTATCAGACAATGCGTTCAATTACACGAACAAGATACACATTTCACGGATTTAATGAAATCTGATACGTTTGCAAATATTTCACTCTAGTTGAATGCTGACAGAAACTGCTCCTATAAAATAGATATTGTGTTCGTCTAACGAACATGACATTCCCCCGGGTTTACCTTGGTGGCTGCATGAAGCTCTCCTGCACGCCTTGGGACGGAGCTCAACCGAGGAACCGTGGAGAGAGTGAACAGGCAGGAGGAAGCCCAAATCCAACGTAGAATAAATAATAAAATAATTATTTAAAAAGACGCGCGGTGAATTGTTGTAATCCACAATCAAACCTGTTGTTTAACAGGGCGGAAACAATGTAATTTGTACTGCATGGTTTCCGTTGCAGAAAGCAAATATTCCAGATAAGGGGTGTGAAATAAGTGATTTTCAGTAGATCAGTCGTCGGAAACAGGACTTGTCAACTTTGCTTTGATGCAAAGCGATGCTATATCGTTTTAAATGCGTACGAAAATACATATACTTGAATATATATACTCAAATTCACCATAACATTTAAGAAAAATGTAAATTCATCCTGAGATTGAAATGCATACATAAAAAAAAAGAAAAGATATTTATATTCCGTAATGTGTTGTTTCCTTTTGAGAGTAAAACCCGGGACATCGGGGGTTTGCGTGGACTGCGGTCGCTTGCTCGTTTCGTCCACTGAATGTTGTCACACGGATAGTTCGAAAGCGTGAGACACAACGAGTTTAAAAATCGTGTTGTGGGTGTCAATGTGCCATAGTCCTTACGGTGTGCTACATCCAACAGAGAAAGGCGAATTTATATCAGCGATTTAAAGGAATCAGCGACGACTACAATAATGGCCACAATGGTATGAAATACATTAATAGAAATATGTTCAGATTCAATTGTTAGGGGTACAGATAGGGATTTACTGATATTTTAACATCATGGTGGCAATTGGGTATGAGGATAGAGAGGATATTGTCATGGAGCTTGCCAACACTCTGCAGTTATGTATCCTTGGTCAGTATCCCCCTAGCGATATCCTTTTGCTTAAGTATAATAAGTATTTTATATATATATATATATATATATATATATATATAGGAACGGGTGGCAGGAGAGAGAACAGCCTGTCTCACTGGGGATGGAACCCTCCTTGCAGAGCTCAGCTGAGTATTGATTTTTTCCATTGCTGTGAAAGTCAAACTAATATTAAAGATAAAATTACATTTTAAACGCGAAGCAATACTTCACAACAGCAATTCAATCTGTGGTCGGAATGCATGTGTATTGGATATCAATTTTACTCATTGAAGCAAATACTTAGCATGGTACTTCAGTGGTTTGGAATTCGTTGCTAAGCGATGATGATGATGATGATGCTACAAATGTTTCTTTATCAAATGAATAACAAATTTATATTTCCACAGAGGTCACTAAAGTATTTACTCAATTATCGCATAATGAGCTTGAATTGTTAAAGACCAGCATTGCATAGACCCTAAGAACCCTAAGAACAGCTTAAGTTTGTACTAAACCAACAAAAAATTACATGATTCCATCGAGATGAAAGGTGAATTATAATTTGATCACTCAATCACCTGATTTCCAGATTTAATGTTTTTGCCAAGGGAAGGTGACAATGCGTTTGGGACCCTCTTACATGTTACATATTGTAAGTACATTTTATGTAAAAGTTAAAATCTATATAAATAAAACATTTCAAATAAAACAAATGCTGGTTTGAATGAAAATAATGTCTTGAAAAACTGACTCAGGAAATTTGCATTAAGAAGACCTGTAATTTGTAGTGCTTTAGATGGAAATGTACTCATAAACAAACTTTAATTATACTAGAAAAACGTTAGCTACAAGGTCCACGTCTACAAGGTCCACAGTCAAAGAACACAACCTCATTTGACAAAGCAACTGGGTGGCATCAAACTGCAAACTGAAAGAGCACCACCTGGTTCTGGAAGCGCTGGTTGGTTCCAAGCTCACAGACTCAAACACGACTTGAAGGTGGAAGGCATTGGGGTCACAGGCAAGCAATCAGCTTCACAGCTGACATAAGAGGCCCAAACACCGTAATTGCGCCCCTGTTTGTATAAGTGTGTGGGATTTTAACCGTGGGCTAGAATTGGGGTTTGAGGGAATATTTTGACGGCATAACATAAAAGATTATAACAGTGTAATTCTAATTAATTGAGTAGTGAAGAACCATATATTACAAACACAAATATAAACAAGGGTTATCTATGTACGTGTACTATGTACTCAACATCATTATTGATTCTTGAGAGTAAATTGTAAATTATATAAATATAGTCTCAACAGTTTATATCTCATGTAATTATCATGAAAATGAATAGGCGACCATGAAACGGAGACTGCTCGGTTTTGGGTGAAGCTCAGATCTCCTCACACGGTCTTCTGTGTTATTATAGAATGCTCTTATAATATTTTTAGTTCTACAACAGTTCTTAAGTCGAATTTTGCCTTGCGTAACTCGATGAAAAGATAGAAAATAAACTCTAGCCCACATTCAGTATAAAGTGACAAGAAATGAAGAGCTCAAAGTCACGGCATCAGGGCTGTCATTGTTTAGAAATCAGATACAACCAGCCATGTAAGCATCATTGCCACCACCAAAAGAAAAAATCAATAGAGCCCTTTCCATTCCCTGAGATCTCCTTTAAGTTACGTTCACTCCTGAATACCAAGAAGGGGAATGTTGTTATATCTCATTTAATTCGTTACATCCAGTCAGGTCCAGGTATGTTTAAATCACATAAATTGTAATGGACATAGCGAGTGAAAATTGAATTTCAGCTAGGGATATTTGGACTAATAATAAGCCTTTATTATTTTTATTTGTACAAGCGGTCTTTGGATTTTAATGTGGATAAGCGGTTTGTTTGGCTTTGGTTGATGTTTATTCTGCTAATCAAAGAGGCTAGGAAACTGCACCCTGATGACTAAAATATATAAGCCGTAAATTATTCACAAACACACACTTACACACACACTTACACACACTTACACACACACACACACACACTTACACACACACTCACACACACACACACACACTTACACACCTGCACACACACACACTTACACACACACACACACACACACACTTACACACATGCACACAGACACACTTACACACACACACACTTACACACCTGCACACAAACACACACTTACACACCTGCACACGCACACACACACACACACACACACACACACACACACACAATGAAAACCATGCACAACCGTATGCCAACCAAGATAATGTGTTCAAAGGCTGCTTTATCTCATTTCCCTTGCATTCCATGTAATGAGGCTGATAACTTATAAGGCTGGGCAAATTAGCATTTCTTTTTAAAAACTGAGACTGCTCAGTCATTATCTGCAAATTTGTTCCTGCGTGAATTAATCTACAATAAATCTTGTGAATTGCATCACGGGACGTTAAATACCTCCGTTTTCACTTTATCTTAAGTGCATTACCCAAGTTCATAACAGCTATATCAAAGGGCATTCAGGAGAATAAAGGAAATTATGTTTGTTCTTTTGTGTCACCTTGGCTGGAGCAGAAAACGGGAATCTGCCACACATTAACTGGTGGTCTGGAGAAGAAAATGCACAAATACTAAAGAGCACAGAACAAGACAATTAACATCTAAAGTCATTACTCCCCATTTTCATCTCAATTGTTTCAAACATCCTCCCTGATGGACCAGACTAAGGCTCATTTCAGCTCTTTTCAAGGTCAGTGGAAACAGGATATAACTGCCAGTTATACCAAACAATGTCTCTGAAGGAGTCTGATGTTGGAAACAAGGACATATATAAATGTGTTTATTCAGACCTGCACATAAAACAGATTTTATCATTTAGAATAATAGTGATACTGAACTTCTCTTAACCTTGACCCTACCTTAAATGAATTATGAATAACTGCTCAAGGAAATATA